>BRDA01001713.1:34485-55980 GCA_036984385.1 Crenuchus spilurus
TCATACAGCGCCACCTGCAGGAGCCTGAACTTACTACAAGCAAGGTGATGAGGTGAGCTTATAAGGTCAATATTCCTGTAGAACTGACCAGTGATAGATGAGGAAGAGGACAGATGACAACAGGACAATAACTGGGCTACAATTGCACACCCATATAATGGACCTATAAGGTAGCTGGATCTGCTGAAGCTGCCAGAAGTCCACTTAAGTCCAAAGAAGGTAGACGTTGCTAACGAAATGGACCACCTTTAGTCTCCTGTCCTTATGCTGTGATGCCAGCATGTCTGACGTTGGAGATGCACCACAGCCACTGAGTTAACAATGTTATGTAACGTGCTTAAGCCTTGGCAGAAACACACAGAAGCTGCAGGACCGCAGTATAGAAATAGATTCTGTTTTCTTCAGGCCACCACTCTGGAGAAGACAAACATGGACCCGTTGGCACCATGTCTAATGCCAGGTGTGGGCTAGAGGGGTATAAAGCCCAGCATTGAGCTCTGGAGCTGTGTTCTCTGCTCCATCCAATACTTTTGGGAGTTGTTGGTGGCTTGTGGCTCACCTGGACAGTAGAGACAGTTACTCCACACGAAAGAAGAATAACAGGATATTCAGGCTTTTGTCCACATCCACTGTGCTGGGGGGCTCTACCCTTCACCTGGCATTAGACATGGTGCCAATAGGTTCATGTTTAGTCCTATTCTATTGGCAGTACTTCTCTAGACAAGCTGTGTGTACATTTTAGTTAGAGAGGGTGTCCGCAAACTTTTGGACAGATAATGCATATCCTGACTTTGCATGAAAGCAAACCTGCGTGTGTGGCTGCTGCTTGGCTAATGAAATCTGAGCCCGATGCTACCCGTACCGCACTGACTCAGGACACCATCTGGGATTAAGCTACAGAGCACATTTCCCCTTTCCGACGCTAACTCAGCACTCTCCGTGCCCGACCTGTCTTTGCATGGGTGTGTGTGTTGGCCAGGCTGCCCTTGCGGCCCACAAGAACTCTTTCAGATGCTCCAGCGTGTTGCTTTAACCCAGAAATGCTGAATGTTCGCTTCCTGAATGCGGCTAGTCATTCGCTTCCAAGCTCAGGGCTGTCACTGGTCCACGACTTCGCTGTGTTCACACTGCAGACAAATCAGATCGTTTCTCAAATCAGATCTGTTGAGATGACTGTTCACACTGTTATCTGCAAGAGATCAGATCGGATGTTTGGGTTGATGTGGTAAGAGCGTAGGCATTAGTATCTACAACCATGCTGGTGACATGGCTTCTGGGTTGCCAGGTTTGTAATTTTTGGACTTCTTTAAAATGTACCATGACCAAAAATGATAGTAAAACAGAGATGGACTTAGACTTTCTAATATTAGAAAATTCAGTGTCATATAAATTAGAGCAGAGTAGTGTTATGCTGAAATTACCAAACGAGCTACAATTATGTAGAAAAAGGTGAAAAAGTCCAATTAAAAAGAGTAAAAAAGCAATTAAAGCTTCCTCAAGCATCTGTAATTAGATTCTTTAGACTTTTTTAAGTTTGTGTAGGGTTGCTTGAAGTTGGAGAATTGAAGAATTGTTCAGGACCTGGCAACCTGGGATGTGCTTCTTGCATCCGTAACTCTGAGTCTGACGTGTGATGTGAAAGACACTTTGAAATCTGATTTGAGCGGCCAGAGCAAATGTGTCTTGGAGCAGATTTGCGGCTGTACAGACTACCAAAAATCAACACAGGCTTAAAGCCGCCAAGTGTCAGTGATCCTCCATGGCTGATGTCACAGCCCAGCTTGTAAGACAGGTTCAATGGAAAAATGAAAGAAATCTCAGCTGAACGGCCTGCGGGATTTGGCTTAAATCTGGATCCACTTAGCGTAAGTTAGTTACATAATGGCCGCGTCCAGAAGCCCAGATGGAGATTACGTCATGCCGTGGAAGACTACGGGTAACTGTCTGAGGAGGAGCTGGACTTTGGCTTGAACTTGCCGGCAAGCTCTGACTGCTATTTTTAAACAGGTGAGCTGTGACCAGGACCAAGGTGAGGTCATCACCTGGAGCATCGGAAGAAAAGCAAGCAGCTCTTTCAGCTTTGCTTTGGACGCTTTAGCCTGGACCTGCCGGTGAGTCCAACATTTACTCAAGCGCCACACAAAAGGGGCGGAGTCATATAAAAGCTGAAACCTTTTCAATTAGGAATATTTTGAGCTGATTAAAGATTCAAATCACCCACCTGTCACATCTTCAGATACATCCGTGTTGCTTCTTCAGTCCTTTACTGATGTTTTAGAGCTGAGCATCTAAAGTTAGCTGGTTAACTTTAACCCCAGAGGATAACTTTGACCCTCATACACATTTGAATATGCCCTCTTGGGCTCAGGGTGGACTTGGTAATGACCAGACTAGCGGTTTCGTTAAGTGTCAGAGAAGAAAAAACACCAACATTTGCTGGAAAGTGGTACTCCAGAACCCCAGGCTGGGAACCACTAGGATAACAGGAAGTCTGTTTGGGTGGAAAGTAACAGCCTGAACTGCACCGCAGTCAGCTAAAGAGTGAGCAGAGGAACGTATTTGATGAGGCAGAGCAGTGCCTGACCACAAGCTGATGGAACCCATCCAGACTTTTAACAGGAGGAGGAAAAGGCAAATATCAGCATGTCTGAGGAACCGGCTAAACGCAGAGGGATGCACTATTCGGGGTGGTTCAGGGACTAGTTTGGGATGCTGTTTAGCTGCAGTTCTTCATGTGTTTGACTCATTCAGTCAGCAAAGCCTTGACGTTTAGACCACACTCGCCTTTAGAAGCATTCCCAGATGTCCGCGTTTGCATTTCTAAGCAATCTAAAGACTTGTGAGAATTTTTGAGAACTTATTATTAACCACAGACATGTCTGGTTAAAACAGGGCCAGCTTGGGTCAACTCCAGAGGGGTATAGATCAGAAGAGCTGATAAACACACCTGCCTCATCCGTTTAGTCCCAGTTTTGACAGGACAGCTGGATTCTGACTCAACGGGATCACATCTGGATAAAGTTCCTGAGTTCCTAAAGTTCCCCTATAAGACTGTGGCTCTCGCATCCATCACACACAAAGTAACACACTTCACATCTAAACCTGGAGATTCACTGTGTACATTAAGAGCATAAACATCACCAAACTCTGTTGGATGCCACTCCAGGAAAAGAGCTGGATGAAGGGTCAAAGATCTAATGTGAGAGTTTGTCAAGCAACACAGTAATGCCTCCCCATAATGTCCCCAGTGTGGTATGTGCCATAATGCCATGCATGTTCATGATGCTCCCCAGTATGTGCCAATATGGTCATGATGCTCTTAATTTGCTACAGAATGGCAGTAATACCACCTCACCTCCCATCAGTTTGGAACAATGTGATATAAAGCTTCCAAACAGTGGCACTATGGACATCATGTCCCCAGTGTGTGGCATCATGGCCAGGAAGCCATCAGTGTGGTATAGCATGGCCATAATACCAGTGTGCTGGCATGATCATGATGTTCACCAGTGTGGCAGCATTACCATGTAACTTTCAATGTGTGGCATCATGGCGATGAGGCTGTCAGTGTGTGGCATCATGGCCATAATGCTCTCAACGTGTGGCATTATGGGCATAATACACTCAATGTGTGGCATCATGGCAATAAGACTGTGAATGTGTGGTATCATTGGCATGAGGCTGTGTCAGTGTGTTGCATCATGGCAGTAATGGTGTCAGTGTGTGGCATTATACCCATAATGCTTTTAACAAGTGGCATCATAGGCATGAGGCTGTCAGTGTGGCATCATGACCATAAAGCACTCAACACGTGGCATCATGGGCATGAAGTTGTCAGTGTGTGTGGCATCATGGTCATGCACCCTCACCTCCCACTAGTGTGGCAAGATGTGCTATAAGGCTCCCCAATTGTGGCACCATGACCATAATGCCCCCAGTGTGTGGCATCGTGGACATAAGCCCCACCCCCACAACACAATGATGAGACGCGGTGTCCGTACCTGTCCCGCAGGCGCCCCGCTGGATGAAGATGACCGGCGGCTGCTGCAGCTCGGTGGCGCGCGCGCTCACGCTCCTCAGCTCGCAGACGTTGCGGTAGGACACGCCGTCGCTGCCGCACACGGGCTCGGCGCTCGGGCACGTGCACGTGCCCACGCCGGCGAGCCGCGCACGCCTCCGCACCGTGGCCGTGGTGGGGCGCGCGCCGTCGGGCAACGCGCACGAGAGGCCCTCGGCGCAGTCGCGCGCGCTCGCGCACGGCTCGCCCTCGCCCGACGCGCACACGGGGCAGCACGAGCAGCGGTCCAACGCGTCGCCGGCCAGGCAGTCGGCGGGCACGGGCGTGCACGCGGACTTGTCGCAGCGCTCCGGGCAGAGGCGGACCGCGGACACGGCGGGACTCAGCGACAGCAACGCGCAGCACGCGGCCAACAGCACCGGCAGCACCATCCTGACTGTGGTCCTCAGAAACACGCGCGCGCGCTGGAAACACCGCGGTGATACAGAGCAGGAGAGGTTGGAGAGAGCGCGCCCGAGTCCGGCTGCTTTAAGGAGAGCACGCCTCGCGCGCTGGACCAACGTAAACAACGACCGCGATTGGCTACACCGCCCTGACGCCAGGCAGCTGGGCGGAGCGAGGCTCGCGGGAAAACAACAACGTGGTAAAGCTCCAGGCCCCGCCCCTAGATGCACCAATCAGCCATAAGATTAAAACCACCTCCTTGTATCCAGGCTCGTTCATTTTTAGTTCCTTATTGTAGCTCTGTAATGACATTAATATGAATACTTTGTCCTCTCTGTTCTTCACTTACATGCACTTTATAATCTTATATTTAAACGTTTGTTATCTTATCAACACTATACTAAGTCGCTGTCTACTTAACTGCTGTGCAGGTTTCAATGTGTTATGTTAGTTCATTTATGACTGCAGTGCAACAAAAATGGCCGCCACACTTATGATTTGCGTTATGATTTACAAAAACGTTCATTAATCAACAACAGTGCTTCTAAAGCTTGTGTTGAAGATGTGCACATTTCATATGCAGATTTTTTTCAGATCAGGAGTCAGTTGCATTATGGGATCGTTGTGGTTCAATACATGACATGTGGTTTCAGTGTCAGTATTAATGTCTCTTCAGGCAATTCATCAATATTTTAGTGACACTGCTGACCTCAAGAAGTTTTATATCCATGACTTATATAAGAATGATCTCAACAACATGACACTGCATCAGGGGACTGGACCGGGAGGCTAGACCCTGCACCTTATGTGTCAGCTAAACAGAAGAAACAAGCCTAAACATGACTGAAGATACACTGAAGAGTCACTTATGTCTGCTATGAGCAGCACTGATGCCATCCAGAACATCATGGGTAGCACAGTGGCTTAGTGGTTAGCATGTTTGCCTCTCAGTGATGGGGTTTTCAGTCTTAATCTGCTTGGATTTTCCATGTTTTCATGGAAAGGAAGGACGACTGGTGAACCAGTAACCGGGTCATGAGTGCTGTGCCTGGAGAGTGAAGGCTAGCCCATCTGGTCTAAGAGACAACCTACTGCAGCAGAAAGCTGAAGACATTATCACAAAAACAGAAAGATGTTGGAGCACCATAGCTTGTGTGTGAGGCAATCAGAGCGTCCATGCTGACTCTTGTCCACTATTGAAAGTACTAATGTGAGCATCGGAATCTGAGCAGATTGTGAGAATTGAATGATTTCTGTGCTAGTGCTAAAGGTTTACTACTATCTCATATAAGACTGTAAGCTTTAAAACATGAGCCATTGATCTGGCTCCTCCCTCTCTTCCTCTGCCTCCTGCTGCTGCACCTGCAAACTACAGTTCCCAGGAATCACTGACTGCTGACATCACAACATCTTTCTACACCTCTACTAATCAGGAAAGGATCCATAGATCCAGGTCCGTGGAATACTAACCAGTATCACCTGAGATTCATTACTCATGGACTCTTCAGTTTGCTTAATGCGAAGTATTGCCAACTTCTAGATATGTAGAGTGTACTAATGTGATTTCCTATTGTATCCCTGTGTACTGAACATTTTGTTTGCCTTATCCTGTGGTTTTGGTTGCATTATTTGCTTTCTTACTGTAGTATCCTAGTTGTGTCAGCTTTGCCCTCTTACATGATAGCCTTTCTCTGTTTATGCTTTGGTCGTTGACTCCTGCCTGTGTCTGGATTACATTTTGTGATTTACCTCTATGTTTATTCATATGCCTCCCTGTTGATGTTAAATATTATTATTATATTAAAACCTCTTCTATTCCTCTTTATCTGCATGCGTCTGCTCCTAGTGCTTTGTGTTACAACATGCAATGTTTCTTACATTTACTTTGCCTTTTATTTCATTGTAGACAGTATGAGGCCAAGATGGATGTATACTAACAAATTAAATTGACCAGACAACACATGAAATATCTTGGGTTCAAACTGCCTGCAGTGAAATTAAAGTTAAAATACATACAAACATTAAATTTGCGTTTTCCATATTGACCTCCACATTTAACCCATTCGTGCCGTGAAACACACACACACACACACAAACACGCTAGGCTGTGAGAATTTGTGCCCGAAGCAGCCCTTATCCACCAGCACCCAGGGAGCAGTTAAGGGGTTAGGTGCTTTACTCAAGGGCACTTCACTCGTGTCTGGTCTGGGGATCAAACCAGCGACCTTCTGGTCACAAGACCAGATCCTTACCACTAGGCCATGTCTGCCCTCTGAGATGTCAGCACAGGTTCCACCGAGATGAGAAGTACATGAGAAGATGGCGACTTGAGTCTCCTTTGTGTTTCCATCTGCTCTTATCTTTGTTTCTGAGAAACTACTGAGATGTTAAGGAGCTCTCCATTTAGATTTTCTTTTCTTATGGGATGTATAATCCATGTAGTTGTTGATCTATAGGCTTTCATTCCTTAGCTATAATCGCCACATGGATACCAGTGCAAACACACAGTAAACATACCCCAACTACATGTGTTATATAGCATTTTAACACTCTGGCAAGGCCGGTAAATTACAGCACTGTTAAGTTGCCAAAAATCTCATGAGCTCATTACATTCATTTTGCCTTCAGCAACTGTAAAAATATGTCCTAGAATTAAAATCCAGCCATCCTCCCAGGCACTCTGAAGGGAGTAGGTTGGAGATCGGGGGTGTGGAGGGAGTACAGCTCTACTATACCACCACAAACACCATCATCATTCACCTCAGCGTCATCTTTGTCTACATCAGTGATCTGGAATGTTATGGCTGTGTAATCAGATTCATTTGCTGTGTGTAGTCCATCGTGGATCAGTGATGCAAGAATACAACCTCAGTTGTGTCCCAACACACTAACAGAGTGTAAAACCATCATCATGGGCAAAGGGTGTAGTTTGATGTCCAAAAGGGCATGATAATACCAGGTGAAGCATGGTGGAGGCAGCATCTCAGAAATCATTATCTTTCTAGAGCCGCCGTAGTGAAGATGTACCGAGAATAGACATCTCATACACTGAACCTCCCAACAGCGTAACACTTGATGCCAGAGGGGAACAATGACTCTGTTGAGTGGTACAGAACAATCAGCACACCAGAGCGGATGACTTAGCCTCTATAAAGAATACAAACGCCAAGCGAAGGCTGGTTATTTCCAAGTAGGTAGTCTGATATGACTGTGTGCCTGTATGTTGGATTCATGAAAAACAGGCAAGCATAAATGGTCAAATTTTGATGGCATGATCGGAGTACAGTGGTAACCCTACTTAGAAGTTTAATCCGTGCAGGAGCCGAGCTCGTTAGCTGGTTTGCTCGTCAGCTGGTTTACTCGTTAGCTGGATGCATTTTCCCCATAAGAATACATGTAAAACTGATTAATCTGTGTCAGCCGGCCAATATACAGTATACTTTAATATGTAAATAATGTGTTTATATGGGTTTTTAAAACATAAACGTGACGACGACGGTGCTCGTGTAGGCTGGCGGCTAAGGAGGACAGGAGGACGGGTGTACGTGTATGGCATGGTTACACTTATCATATGAAAAGTAAAAGTAAAATGTATCTAACTTTCTTGTTCACTACCTTTTGCTGTCTTTGTGTCACTTGCACTAGCACTTTCACTTTCACTGGACAGCGGTCAAAGGTAATGACTGACCTCTTCTTTTACACTAGCATCTAGGTGATGCTACAACCGCCGCGCCCCTAGCAGTTGGCATACTTGAACTAATTTACGCTACTCGTTACTTGGAATTTTACTTGTTACTTGGAACAAAAATATTCAGAGATCTCGACACGTTACCTGGAATACTCGTTAGTAGGGATGCTCGTAAGTAGGGTTACCACTGTATGTCTAAAACATTAGTACTTACCAAAAGGAAGAATCCAAGTGGATTCAAGTAGTCCAATTTGGGAGCAAATTAATGCTACTTCTGATATAGAGAAGGCAAATCTCCCCGTCTACGGCCTATACAAACTTAACTTGCCCAGGAATTATCATCTGTGGATGAAACTACATTGAAACATTGCATTTTGGTGAGGCACACACTCAACCTGGGAAAATAGAGCAATAGTCTTGTTTTGAGGTGACAGTTGCATCGCTCTTCAGCTCCCTCCCTTGGTGAATATTTCATTCATGTCTGTGAATCCAAAATATCAAATAACACATACATGGAATTTTCAAAACATGTCATTAATGAACAAACCACTCATAACATCACCACCAATTGTCTATTATAAGTTATATCAACGGTGCAGTAGTAATAGTTAAGAATGTTGTCTGATACCAAAGGAGGATAATGTGACAATTAAATGCCTAAAGTTTGCTTAAAATACTAATAATGTATTTGTCACAGAAAGCCGAGGAATGCAACATAATCTAATTACCTTTACACTACAGTCATATTTAAGTCATTAGGTTTGTTTGGATGAATACTTCAGTTATCATAAAACAACAGGAAGTGATCAACGCCAAGGGTCCTAAAAGGTTCATTATATCCTGCTGGGGTAATGAAAAGCATCTCTTTAAGATACATAGCATCTCAGCAGCTGTGTGCTACGTCACTCCAATCCAGAGCAGTAGTTATTCAACACCTCCATCACAAGAGGTCATTAAGATTACATAACATTCACTAATCTCTCTCACATGTTCCTCCCAAATACACAATTTAAGGTGCAGACTGTGTGGCCTGTTTATTCCTCCGTGATGGATGACCTCCTTCCAGAGTGTTTGCCATATAGTTTGCGAGAGCCTTCTCCGTCTTGTCTCACTTTACGATGTGAGCGAAGAAAGCTGGACTCTTGTCAAACACAAAGCAGCTTTCCCAGAAAACATACCTCCCCACCTCCTTTCTGAACCGGTCCTTAGGACATCTGAGTCACCCGCCTCCCTTGTGTCCTCCTTTTTCAAACACCAAATGGCCTTGAATACCAACAACAGCGTTTGGGACAGGATGGAGCACAACCAAATAGTGACAATATTACCTGAAGAAGTCATATTTCAGTGTATGTTTCAAAGTGAAAGTGAGCTTCTGCAGCTTCAATTACATGTAAGATGAATTCCAGAAAGGTCCGTTTCTGTTGCAGTCACTACACTGCAGGGACCATCGACTTTGGGGAATGAATACTAGGAGATTCAACTTTTTATTAATGTGATTTGCATGCAATAGAATTTACCTCAACATTTAATACATCCATGCAGTGAAACACACACACTAAGCTGTGAGAACATGAGCCCAAAGCAGTGGGCAGCTCTATCCTTGGTGCCCGGGAAGCAGTTGGGGTTTAGGTGCCTTGCTCAAGTCATGACCTGCTCAGGGATTGAACCAGCAACCTTCCTGTCAGACCAGATCCCTTTTCCCAGTTCATCTTTACCAGTTGGTAAAGGTCTGTGCACCTCACTGCAACAGTTCAGCATCCCTGCTCAGGAGCTGTAATGAAGAGTTTAGAGATGCCGACTGTTTCTATGAAGGACATTTTGCTCTTTTGTTCAGGTCACATCCATCACAATATGCTGCACAGAAGTTCTGGAGGGACAAGCACATGGTTAATAATGGCACAATGCAGTAATGCATCTGCTTTAACACGTGAACTTGGTGAGCATTGGATCATTTTAAGGTGCTTTGGGCAGGCATTCGTCTCTCACTGATGGGGTCTTGGGTTCATTTCTACCTGTTTCTGCGGGGGTTTCCTCCCACAGTCCAAAAACCGTTTAGAGTATTTACTCTAAATTGCCCTTGTGTGACTGCATGTTTCTGTGTGCCCAGCGATGGATTGACACCTTGTCCTGGCGTTGGCTGAAATATGTCCCTGAACCAGACTTAATGGTTAAGAAGACAAATGTAGGGCATTGAGTGACTCAGCGGGATAAGATGTTGACCAAAGGATCACGGTTGTGCTGTTTGCCATCAACAGCTGGCGCCTAAGAGAGCAAAAATTGGCCGTGCTCTCTCCCCATCACTTTCACACTACAATGTCTGCATGTTGTAGAATATTGTAGGATGTAAATTACAGTAACATTTAAGAAGTAATTTAAGAAAAACTCATTCTTTGTTGAACGAGGCCTCACGTTATCATGGAATGCTGGTAGGGTTATGTGAATGTCTACAACTCACTATGAATGGTTGAGAGCCGTTGGTCCCTGGCAGAGATGATGCATACTGAAACCACACTGTAACCATTACTGGAATCTAGGGACTGCATGTAAAGGCCGACTTCCAGTACCTCAAAACTCCAACAACGGGAGGACAGATCCAGTTTCAATCGCAGCAAGTCACTGTTTCTTCAAGTTGTTATGGTTACGTAACTCTTGCAGTTGCTAAGCCACAATGACATAATCAAACTGGGTTACCATCCACACTTTTGACAGGCCAACCCAAATCTTTCATTGAGACCAGACGGTGAAATCGGATGGAGAGATCACCTACTGACACCAGACTTTCAGACTTTTCAAACTGTGCAACAACATATGAGCTACTGTCTCTGACTTTACGTTGGTGGCCCAACAAGGTGTTTGATCCAGTCGTACCAGCACAACACACAATAGCACAGCACCAAATCAGTGTCAGTGCATTGCTGAGAATGATCCACCACACAAACAATACCAACTCTGTGAAGGCCCTGACCATTTAAGGAGTATACAGAGAAGCAGGTGGTGCGCCTACATGGTCAGTAGAGCTGATAAAATGGATAATTGAGTGTAGATGCAACATGCGGTACCAGTCAAAAGTTTGGACACACCTTGTCATTCAATGTTTTATTTGTTCCTACACTGTAAATTAACGCTGAAGTCCTCCAGACTCTGAGTGAACACATAAGGAATCATGTAGTAAACTTAAAAGTGTTAAACAAACCAAAACATGTTTTAAATTTAACTTCAAAGTAGACACACAACTGATGTCTCAAACACATTAAGAGGCAAGAAATGCAAGTCATGAACTCTTGACGAGACACAGCTGTTAACTGAAAGCCATTCCAGGTGACTACCTCATAAAGCTGACTGAGAAAATGCCAAGAAAGCTGCATCTAAGCAAGAGGTGCCTACTGTGAAGAATGTCAAATATAAACATGTTCTGGTTTGTTTACTTGTTTGTTTACTAAATAATTACAGATGTGTTTATTCATAGTTTAGATGACTTTAGTATTAATATACAATGTAGAACATTTTTAAATCATGAAAAAACACTTTTGACTGGTACCGTATACCTAATGAAAAGGCCAGTGAGTTTATAATCTAAGGACATGGCCTTGAACTTCAGATCAGATGGTCAGAGCTCAGAACCAATCACATGATTCTAATCAAGAGGACACTGACAAGGTCTGTTGAATCTCACTGACTATCCTTATGAAAACAGAGCATCCTAGCCAATCCCTACTCATTACATCTACTCAGTGTCAAGTGGCTGTGTATGATTTTGCGCAATCCATGCAAAAATGTCAGTACAGCCAACTGTGACCTTGGACTGCATTTGCATGGCACTCAAACCTAATTAGCTGTAAAAGCAAACATGGACTATAAAACAGGTCTCGAGTTTAAAGTCATATTCCAGAATCTTTCCCGAAGTTTCTGGAAAAGGCAAAAATATACAGTACCTCTAATGAAACAGTGAGATGAAAGAGAAATGGAGACTGTTGATCTTTTGGCAGAGGATCAACTATTTCATTTTGTATGTGATAGAACCCTGATTAAAGGCTCAACCAAGCAGGACGTCTCTAAGGCTGTGTTCAGACTGCCCAAATCTGATTTTCAATCTATCTAGATTGTATCCAGACTGATTTTTGGTAGTCCAGACAGAAAAAAACCACATTCAGTCTGGACGCTCAAATCAGATTTTGAAGTGCCTTTCACGTCACTCAAAATACAACAAAGAGCGACACGTCAAACCCAGAATGATAGAAGTGAGGGTACAATACGTGCATTCCAGGTTGCCAGGTACCAAAAAACTTTCCAGCCCACTGTCTAACAGAAAGCAGCCCTACACAAGCTTATAACCAACATAAAATATAATGCAATCATGAGTCTAATGTTTTGAGGAAGATCTAATAGCTTTTTTACTCTTAGTCATTCATTTTCTACATAATTGTACACTTTCACTTCTGCTGTGCTCTAATCTATATTTTCAGATCCCTCCACTGAATCTTCTAATATTACAAAATCAACCTACTGCATCAGCTCTATGCTTTTGTTTATAGTTTTTTTTGGCAATCACATTTTTAAAGCAGTTGAAAAACTGCCAACCTGGCAACCCTGGAGCCTGATCATCAGTAAGTCTGTAGTTACTGATGCCTCCTTCGTTTCTACAACAATCCCAGCAGATATGCTTGTGATGACTGGATGGGCAAATCTGATATTATCGCTTGCAAATAACAGTGAACAGACATCTCAGCAGATCTGATTAGTGGTGTATAGATGGTATCCCCAGTTGGTCCAGTGGTGTCTGAGCAAGTTCCCTCTAGCTTCAATACTCACCATATCCTAGTGAATAGAGCCAGAGACCAGCAGAGGGCGGTATGTGAATGTACTTACTTTAGATGCATTTCTACAATCCCTGATCCTGGTCTGTGAACTGGGTCAGTACTATAAACCAGTATTCAACACCAACCTTGAGCAGAGGTGAAGCCTCTAGATCTAGACAAGTGTATGGAATTACAGTCAAACAAGAGTTCAAATTGGCTCCTTGAGGGGGAGGCAAGTTCCTTGGTGGTGGTGCTGTTTGGGGAATATATTACATTTAACAGAATGTACTGAATGGAGAACACAGTTCCAGTACACAGCTCCATGCTTTGGGACTTTATACCCCTCTAGCCCACACCTGGCATCAGGCATGGTGCCAACAGGTTCATGTTTAATCCTATTCTACTGGCAGTACTTCTCTACAGGGACTAGACTAGCAGTGTGTGTGTATTTGTATGTGTGTAGCTGATTGGATCAATTAGAAGGGCTCTGAACCTTTGGGGACATCCACGGTATATTAATGCTCACAGCACAGACATAAAACACAGAGCTCAGAGAAGCAGGTCAACTTTAATCATCAAACTCCACACAATAAATAACGCACGTGTTGTGAATGTCACGTACACAAACAAAGGGATCCGAACAGCTTGTTGTCATATGCACGGTATGCAGGCACTTACGAAAGTCCGAATTGCGCAACACATTGTAGCGGTGGACAAGTCAGCACAAGATTGCGGCACAAGGGTAAGCTCAGACGCATCGGTCCATCCCCACAGCAACCGCAACCATCACAGCGCTGGGAAAAGGTGCTTTCAACAATGATCATCATCGCAGAACAACAAGAAAGTTGGAACAGCTGGTTAACATTTGACATGGTGGCATTTGGACCAACGTGAACATTTAGGAGGGGTGTAGGTGGGGTAGCTCATCATTTATCAACTTCTGGTGTATCATTATCAATACACTACTGTTCAAAAGTTTGGAATCACTTCCAAATATTACAAACCATTAGGATAAATCTCGAACGGCTTCCATTAAACACTGGGAACTGGCTTCATGGTTACCTATGCAAACACCATTATCTTCATTTTTGGTCATTTTTCAGTTTCTGGCATAGATTGAAAACTCTTCTTGCTTTTTACGTTGTATGTAAATTTCATGATGACCAACCCCAAAGAAATGGCCCAAAAATGACTTACAAATGTGTCTGATTCCACTGACTTCCATTAAAAGCAAACTAAATCTTTTGCCTCTCCTGTAAAGTTGTCATTTATGTAGAATATTGGTTTTTGCAAAGAAACTCTTCTTTCCTTTAGAGCCCATTAGAAGCAAATTATTAAAAACACACATTGAACCATTAGGATTCTTTACATATTGACATCAAAGCATCAGAAAAAAACATCAAACACCATTACCACCATTGAAACATTGGTTTGTTTTGTTTTTTGCCCAGCGAGGGATGGAATAAATGTTTTAAACAATATGAACTGCAAAGAAATGCTTGTATAAAATGATGCCGATCATGGAAAACAGAGATAAGCACAGAACGAGGAACTGAGCTGTGTTTTACAATGAACTGAAGAAGCTGCAGAACATTGAGACGTCTCACTAAACTGGACTCGAATCTAATACCAGAAACAACACAAAGAGATAACGACAGTATTTATTTAATACCTCTTTTCTTTTTACTGTCTCTTAATATTGAGTAAAATATACTTTGGTGTCTAGTTTAAAATATTTAAATCTACTGTTAGACATCACAGTGATTCCAAACATGTGAACGGCAGGTCTCTCAGTACAGAATTAACAAACAAAACCTGCATCCAATCCAGAGATGTGGTGTTTGAAATGTTTAGAACACATGATGAGAGGTTTCCTGAAGAAAAGATCACAAACTAACCATCATGAAACAGCATGTACCCAGACCTCTTCTACTTTTATGGACCAGTGTCTGGTTTCACATAAGTTGGGATTCCCAAGATGTTGGACATAATGAGCATGATGTTCAGCTTATATATGGGTAGACTGTTCAACATGAGCCGTGGCATAAAGACAGCAACCAAACCACATGGAGAAGTGCATTCGTTTGGCAAACTGGTGTACAAGTGTGGGTGAGTCTGTGTGTACGTGAGAGCCAAAAGTACATGTGTATCCACCGTCCGGTGACGCCCATCGTTTCCGTTGGTCGTCTTATTACAAAACTGTGAAACTAAACTCTTACATTATGATACAATAAACTCTTATTTGCAAATCTGGAGTATGCCAACATAAAGACGAGGTTAGAAACATAATAACGAACATATAATATCATCAGGTTGAACTTCTCAGGAGTGGCAGCATCCCGCCTAAACTGGTCTTTGTCAGCACATCTAGACCAAAATGAAACAGAAGTCATTAAATTCAATTTCTTTCTGCCTTAAGAAGGACGAATCATTTCAGGAGACCAAATTGTACCCCAAGAGAAATAAAGAAAAAGACAACAGATTAAAGCACCCAATTCATTCTAAGTACATCATTCTACAGCATACGCTCTTCCCATTTGGACTGGAGATGGATTTGTGTTCAGTAAAAAAGACCAAAGACTCGAGACCAAGACAGCAGATCAACAGCATTTCTGAAAATCAGTCAGGTCTTAGAATTGGGGACTATATACGCAACTCCAAATCCCACAATGCCTTGAGCCAATCTGCATGCTGCATCAGTTCCCCTGTAGTCCATAAGGTCTATTTGGGTTGGCCTCTGTCTTTGTACGGCAGGACCAGACTGCTGGTCTTGTTGATTCCCTCGGTCTGGTCTAGTTCTTGGTGTGTTTGTAAGTTTGATTGTGTGTATTTTCTAGAGTATCTACTTTTGCACCTCTTTACACCTGACTCACTTGCAGATCGTCGTCTTCGTAAGTGTTGGATATCGGAAGTTCCGCGGAGTCCCTCCGCTCCCACGGCGAAGCGCTATCGGCAGCGCTCACTTGAAAAGGAGGCGGGGGGCCTCTTGGAGCGACAGGCGGCTGCGCGGGCCACCCGGAAATAGGTTGCTGAGCTCTGGCCTGTCCCACGCCATGCTGAGGGCTCGCGGGGGAGTGGGATTCTGGGAAATGGCGTTGGGTGGAGACTGGTGAGTGCAGGACTGGGGGGCCTTGCTCGCTGCTGAAGGTGGAGGCGGGTTCCCGGTGCTCCTGTAGATACCATTGGAAGAGGGGATAAAAAGGAGAGTTGGGGGTAAGGGACAAGAAACAGATTGAGTCAGTGAAGTGGGCACTGCCGTGGCAGCAGGTTTTAGGAGTGGCAGCTTCAGTGGTAGTGGCAGCAGAAGCTTTGGGAGTGCAGCAGGCAGCAGTCATGTCAGTGGCAACATACAGCCAAAGCTACAGGCAAAGTCACTCAGCCCGGCAGCAGGAGGAAGTGGCAAGTGGCCGTAGTTGCAGCACCGGTAGCGCCAGTATGGACGGTCATTTTTAGGGGCTGTTAGTCACATTTTACTCTCTGAAAGGTAGCATTTACATAACAGAAGGGGGGAAAGATAAGGAAATGAGTCAAATACAGTTTAGGACATGGCACTGATCAACATACAGTGAAAATGTAGCTTAAATCAAAAGCAAGAAAAGTAAGAATTACCTTTGCTAGATCAGATCAAACACTTAAAATGAGTTTACACTTTACCCATTCCTAAAATGAGCTGGTGTCTGAAGTTTGATGCTTCTTTAGTTTTAGGCTAATGTAGGTAACAAGCAATGGACATAATTTGTGCCTAAATATACATACTTGCCTCAGTATCCTCAAAGAGATTGTGAGACTGTTGTCCACATAGCATCATTTTTGTTTCCCGTTTTGTTGGTTTGCAAAATGATCCTAACCATCATACCATTTATAAATCATCCGGGGACATCCTGCGAAGGTTGGTTTAGTGTAGTGGGTAGCACCAATGACCCCTAGACACGTGTTTGGGCAATCAGACCACACTATACCAATAAGACTCCTAACACTATATCTACATAGCAAGGCTATGTTCAGACAGCCCAAATCTGATTCTTGGCCTGTCTAGATTGTATCCTGATTCATTTTTGACAGCCAAAAATGACAAGAAATCCAATTTTTGCAAATCTGATCCAAGCCACATTTGGAGGTGGTTTGAGTCTGGATGCTGTGGTCGCTCAAATCAGATTTCGAAGTGCCTTTAGGGTCACTCGCAACAAAATATAGAACAACAACATAAAATCCAGAGTGACAGAAGTGCAGAGACTCAATCACATTCCAGGTTGCCAGGTCATGAAAAACTCTCCAGCCTGACCACATTGTCTGACAGAAAGCAGCCCTACACAAGCTTAAAGCTAACCCAAAATCTAATCTAATCTAGAGTCCAATCAGACATTTGAGGAAGCTGTAAATGTTTTTACTCTTAAATCTTTTTCATTAATTTTCCACATCATTTTTGTAGTAATTAAAACAATAGTTTTCCTCGGCTTCTTATCGATGTTTTTAGAACCTTTGCTATCTTCAGCTCTATTTTACTATAACACTTTTTTGGACATAGTACATTTTTAAAGCAGTCCAAAAACTGCAAACTTAACCCTAACCCTGAAGCCACGTCACCAGTGTGGTTGTAGTTACGGACGCCTCCGTCCTTACCACAGTAACCCAAGCAGAATGACTTGTGATGTCTGGACGGGCAAATCTGATCTCATCTCTTGCAAATAACATTCGAGAAGCAAATCTGATAGCCTGCTGTCTGACCGTTGCCTAACCTGATTGCAATCTGGACAAGAGCATCTGTCAAATATGTAAATGTAGAGGGAATCATAAAAGCCCTGTAGATGTGGCTGAGCTTCCAATTTATCAAAAAAATAAAAAGAAAAACACCTCGTTTCTGTTCAGGACAAGCTTATCATTAACTATACCTGCTTTGACTAAGACTGAGAGCCAGACCTACAGGCTGGAGAAGCTGGCTTGGGTATGGAAGGGTTTGGAGCGAGGCTCCTAACTCCCAACTGCTCCCCAGGTGCTGTGGTGATGGGGTTCAGGGATATGTGCACTCCAAGCAAAGTAAATGCAGGCGAAGGCACTACAACAGCATCACAGGATTGTGTAACTGCCTGTCAAGAACTATAAGTAGTTGACCAGAGGAGGATGTGAGTCTGGTTCTTCCCAAGGATTCTTCCTTCAGCTCTGTGTGAGTGTTGCCATTGTGGTCGTTGGCTTGCTCACTGGAGCTTTGGTATTTTTTTAGTTCATTTTTACCAGATTTTCTCTGCAATGTGTTTGGTACACAAATGATCCGCCCATGCCTTGACTCTCCCCATCACTTGTAGTGTCTCTGCCTCTAAGAGGGTGCAGACTAACACAGACCTCCTCTGATGCATGTGAAGTCAAGCTCTGCCTCTTTTCCAACTGCTGATACATCACCATGTACATCATGGAGCCAATGTACTTGGAGGAAAGCGCAGGATCCCCAGTTCTGATGGATCAGCTGGCAGAAGCCTGAGACAGCTGACATTACTTAGTAGTGTTGAGGAGAGTGCCATCTTACCCACTCAGAGAAAGGATGGCCAATTTTGCTCTCTCGAGCCCCGACTGCCGATGGCAAGCAGCATGATCAGTATTCGAACTCCTGATCCTCAGATCACAGTGACAGCGCCTTGTACGATTTGTACGATTAAATCTTTAGCAAAACTAAAGAAGCAAACTTCAGACACAGGGTACATTTGGAGAAAGGCTAAAGTTTTGGGTTTTTAAGGAAAAGACAATATGGTACTAGTATTAGTTACAGGACAGCTGCTCAGAAAGTCATTTGACACACAGAATGAAGTGGGATGCTGCACAGTAAATCTGCCAGTGTTAAATCAACACTATTAGAGTTAAATTAACACTGAGAGTGTCAAAATGTAACACTCTCAGTGTTAATTTAACTCTAATAGTGTTGATTTAACACTGGCAGATTTACTGTGTGGTTTGAGATGAATGGAGAAATAAGATGAGAGAAATGAAGACACGTTTCAACTACTGCCTTCTCACGAGCTTGTTCACGATTAGAAACAAGTGAAGGAGTGCAGATGTCCACAGTCACTGTACAGAACATCACTCATCTATTTATTAAGTCCTGGAGTCTGGAGTTTCAGAGCTGGGAAGCGTGAAGTACACAACTCAAGCTTTGTCTGTAGAGGCCAAGAAACCTGCTTAAACAAGTGTTGAGAAGCTCTGTTGAGAAGCTTGGGTGCGGATTAAATACATCTGAGAGTGCTGTCTGTGTTTCTTATACAGACATAAATAAAAAAATAGAATATTTCAAGCCTTTTTAGTGATGTTGATGCGGTTTGAATATCCAAAATACTCAAATGATTGACATAAAAGACTTGAAATATGACACTTTATGCGTAATGAATACAAATGATGAATTTGGTCATTTTAAATACATCTTAATTTTAAGTTCTGATGAACGATTGTGTTTCCAAAAAGCTGTTTAAGGACAACAGCTGATGTAATAAAGTTCTATATAATTTAGGCCTCAAGAGGACAGATCCAGTAGACTTTAGATTTAGATATATGCAATCAGAGCTTATCCCCCAGATTTTTTTTTATGTACATCTCTACCAAATGGTTGAGATGGCATTTTATGGTAAAGTCACAATACCTTTGTTTACTCTCTCTCTCTCATATTTATATATATATGGTAACACTTTACAATAAATTTCATTAATAGCTCATTAACTAATGATTAATAACTGTGAACAAATCATTATTTCATAAGAATTTCATTAACAAATGATTTACTAATGATTTGTTAACATTTGCAAAAATGAATACAATCATTAGTAACTACATAAACTGTCATTTATAAAGTGTTATCATATATATACAGGGGTTAGACAATGAAAGTGAAACACCTGTCATTTGTGGGAGGTTTCATGGCTAAACTGGACCAGTCTGGTGGCCAATCTTCATTAATGTCACATTGCACCAGTAAGAGCAGAGTGTGAAGGTTCAGTTAGCAGGTAAGAGCACAGTTATATAGTATATTACAATGCACACAACATTATGGTGACATACCAGAGTTCAAAAGAGGACAAATTGTTGCTGCACGTCTTGCTGGTACATCTGTGACCAAGACAGCAAGTCTTTGTGTCTAAATATTATTGAGCCACTTTGGGGTGTTTTGGAGGAGCGAGTCAGGAAACGGTTTCCTCCACCAGCATCACGTAGTGACCTGACCACTATCCTGCAAGAAGAATGGCTTAAAATCCCTCTGACCACTGTGCAGGACTTGTATATGTCATTCCCAAGACTAATTGACCCTGTATTGGCTGCAAAAGGAGGCCCAACACCCACTAATAAATTATTGTGGTCTAAAACCAGCTGTTTCACTTTCATTGTCTAACCCCTGTATATATGCCAATTTTTAGCCAAATATACCTCTACCATCTGGTAGAGATGGCACTATGAAGTCTGAGTTATAATTTGAAATATAGTGACTAAAATGTGCTCTACCAAAACGTCCAGCAGAATTAAACTGCATTGAGTGCAATACATACCAGTGCTCAAAACTGTGGCTTTGATCAGTATAAGCCAGCAACTATGATGGAACTTATTAGAAACAATTAATTAATAAATAACTCAATAAATAAACTCCAGAGGATGTTTGGGATACAGTCAAATGAATAGTTTCTGCTTTGTACGAAAATACTCTGAAGCTGTAGACAACCCTGTTAAACTGTCCATAAAAGATTTCAGGTGTATAAGACTGTTATTTAGTCCAACTCCGTATTTAAGGTTCTTCCTTCTTTATCGGGCGCAAAACACTAATAGCGTTGAGCAGCGTGCAGTCAGATGAATGGATGGATGGACAAATGTATGGATGTGACAGTTTAAGAGAGTGGAGATCCCCCCTGCTGTGACAGGAGTGACTAGATGGGATGGTGGGGTTGAAGCGTGACACTGATGAGGTGGTTTTGGTTGGTTTGTTTGCTTTTTTGTTTGCGGGGTTAAGAAGCAGAAAAAATCAAATCTACGATGGTTCTGATCAGTTACGTTCTAGACTGGGATGCAAACAAACAGAGAAGGGAGTAAGGGGGTGCTGAGGGCGGGGCTTGAGCTCAACACGTACGTGCTGCATTCACCATTGCGGAACGTATACCTCTGAATACAAGGGTTCGAGAACCTTCTGGCCTGACGCATCTGCAAGAACACACCGCACAGTTTCATTAGGAAGAGGGGAAGAAGAGGTTGAGAAATGAGAGAGAGAGAGAGAGAGACAGACAGACAGAGACGGAGAGACAGAGACACAGAGAGAGAGAGACAGAGAGAGAAAGAGAAAGACAGAGACACAGAGAGAGACAGAGAGAGAGAGACAGAGACACAGAGAGAGACAGAGACACAGAGAGAGAGAGACAGAGAGAGAGAGAGAGACAGAGAGAGAGACAGAGACACAGAGAGAGAGAGACAGAGAGAGAAAGAGAAAGACAGAGACACAGAGAGAGAGAGACAGAGAGAGAGACAGAGAGAGAAAGAGAAAGACAGAGACACAGAGAGAGAGAGACAGAGAGAGAGAAGGGAAAGAACAGAAA
>BRDA01001714.1:0-23953 GCA_036984385.1 Crenuchus spilurus
CGCTGGGGAAATCCCCCTCAATGTCTTCATTCAATCAGCATGCTTGCTACAGCCCATACACACGCACACACACACGCACACACACACACACACACGCGCACACACACGCACACACACACGCACACACACACACACACTCAGTTAGATGATGCAATCCAGAGTAAGCACTTCCAAATTTCCCGGAAGCATTCTTTGACTTACAGTGTCATTCACAGGCATGAATAGCTTTTTCTTAATCAGGAAAGCCGTCCTTTGAAAAGGCCAACACCCGTGTGCATCACATGAAGCCGAAGGTTGTTTAAAGTAATAGTTTATCAAAAAGCACATTTTCTTGTACATGTTTTCCCCCATTACCCCAAATATAGTTCATCAGTTAAGACATGTTTGGTGATTTGGTGTTATTTTTGCTAGCATGCCTCAGTCATCACACACTTGCCTCAAACTGTGCTGAGTTGGGAAGTAATAGATAGACTTGCACACCAGACATTTACATTTGAGTCATTTAGCAGACACTCTTATGCAGAGCAGCTTACAGTTCGGGGTTGGGTTCCTTGCTCAAGGGCACTTCAGTCATGATCTGCCGAGGGATCGAACTGATGATCTTCCAATTACAAGATTAATTAACATTAATGGATTGTTGTAATAATATTACATTACTTTGATTTAAAGTTAATATCAGTGTTAATAGAAAATGTTGTAATATATTATTGTTTTTAGTGGAGGGGAAGACATTCTTCCAACTTTAGAATTAAGAAAATTGGGTTTTAATTGCCAAAACTGAATGTCAGGGAAGATTTTTAGAATTGTAGCTGGGTCTGTTGGTGTGTTTTATTACTTGGCCTGACCAAGAACAGTGACAATTTGGCAACCAAACCTACCCTGTGAAACCAAGTATGTTGCCATGATTTAGGCATGCAGTTAGCACTCCACTCTCAGAGGTTTGCAGTGTTCTCATAGTCACTGAGGTAATGCTTTAATAACTCTGTGTGTGTGTGTGTGTGTGTGTGTGTGTGTGTGTGTGTGTGTGTGTGTGTGTGATGTCATTGGCTGATTTATTGGCAGTGGTGTCAGTGCGACTCCTTCTGTTTGTTTGGTCTCCTTGACGGCCGAACTGGCCACAGAGAGAGAGAGAGAGAGAGAGAGATAAAGAGAGAGAGAGAGAGAGAGAGAGAGAGAGAGAGAGAGAGAGAGACATGAGGAGACAAGCGAATGAGAGAGAAACAAAGAGAGAAGGTTAGGAGAAAAACTGAGACAGAGAGTGAGAGAATGTGAGACAAAGAGGCAGAGAATGACAAAATGAGAGAGAGAGAGAGAAAGAGTGAATGAGAATGAGATAGAGTGAGACACTTGTATCTACCTAATGAGCAGTTATGTATTACAGGTTTCACAGTTATCACTGCCGTAATATATGAAATGAAACCCTTTGTACATAAACCTCCGTATCACCACTGTGAGAGTATTTATTAATTCTGCATTACTATCAGATTGTAATTACATCTTTATGGATTGGTGTTAGATTGTAATTACAGACATCATAGCTTCGATTGACTCTCTTTTAGCTTTGTAACATTAGCTGGATAGCTGCACTATTTAACAATGCTGTCAAAACACACACACACACACACACACACACACACACACACACACACACACACACATGTATTTTACATTCCTCCTGGAATGTGTTTTATTATTTGTGTCCTATCAAAGACAGAATGGCCTAATTACACCAATACCTGATTTTTTTCAGGTATCCACACATCTGTCAATAAATTAATCTCTGATAACATCATAACATTACATCAGGCTCAGAGCAGCTTTTCCTTATTCTGAAGCCATGTCAATGGGTAACAAAAACAAGCTTCCACATATTTTAATGGACACTTTCTCTTTAATTTATTATAGTTGTCCATTATTTAGCTCCTTCACCTGTTCCTTCAGCAAAGGTCCAGAGATACTTGAAGCTTCATAGATATTTCTACAGTACATTTAGCCAATTTAGTCTCAATATAAGGGCATTGACCATTAGAATGGGATGCTCTATAGCAACTGCACATGATCAAGGTCAGTCTTGCCATGCCTAATGCCAAGTGTCTAGAGTGGTGTAAGTCCTGTACTGTACACAATGAGTGATTCACCTTTTTGTGAAGTTGAGCAACATGCCCGTTTTAACTATGACATCACCTAACACGTTAAACCAGTTTTCAAGGGATTTAATTACAGTGAATCCTTGGGTTGTGTCACTTTCATATAATCGAGGGTGTACTCAGGTCAAGGTATTATTGTTTTAGACCTTAATCATAGATTCTCATTTTTGAAGTTCTGGGTGATGATGGTTAAATTCAACAGCATCAATTTAGCAAGTTATCATTAATAAAAGCAATTTTCCTGACTTACTACCTAAAAACATTTGTTTAAGAATGTGTTACAAATGTGATAGAGCTTGTTTTAGTTGCAAGTGCTCTCTGGAAGAACAGAATAAATGTTAATTGTAAAAAAAGTTGTAATTTCTACATTTTATATATCAATATGGGCAGATATTTTCTCATAAAATATTGGATGTTAGTACTGGCATACATCAGTCTGTTTCAGGGAATATTGGTATACTTATTTTTTTAGAAACTTGTCTCTAAATGTTTATATAAAATGAGATATATCACACAAGTATACACACTATGTTTGAGCTGCCAGTTCCTGATAATGAGCCACTGCTCTCCCCTATGTCTGCAAAGCCGTGCAGATTTTTGTTGACTGTAGCTGGGACATTCCCATCTAAGATAACCTTTGTCCTCTCAGGTCTTCCCTCATCTGAGCCTCATGGTAGATGTAGTCATTTTTACTGGTATGTGCAGCATTTCCCATGCTTAGCTCTTTGCTTAGATAGCAAATCTGCTGTTTGTGAGAACAGTGCATAGTTTAAAGCTGTGGGTGGAGATACTCAGATGGAGGGTGAATGTAATTCTAGTTAGTCTGAACTTGATTTAAGAATGGGAGACAAACTTGAATGACTTTGGGCAGCTGTGCCCTGGTGGACTTGTGATAGGAAGGTCAGTGATTCGATCACCTGGCAGAACATGTGGCCTTGGTAAAGGCACCTAACCCCCAACTGCTTCCTAGGCACTGTGGTTAGTGGATTCTCACAATTGGATATATATGCTCACTGTCTCCTAGTGTGTATGTGTGTTTCACTGCATGAATGTGCTCCTTTGTATGCAGGCACATTGCTCAGTCATTGTGCACTTTCACTTGAATCCCATGTTTTCAGACCTATAGGCAGCCCGCAAACAACTGCCTGGTTTGTGTTATTTCACAGTTTGTGGGTTGGTAGGCTTTGCAGAGACCCATATGTTTGTGCACAAGCACGGAAATGTTACGTCCCCTTCAAGAATGGACCTCATCTCTAATAATTGAAAGAAATGTAAAAAGATTGCATTATTTATATATATTTTACAGTGTATAGTTTTTGGGAAAACAGAGGGAACTCATGTATGAATGCCATCTACTATATACATGTCTCAAGATGTAATGGTTTTATGTAGATGATACATCACTTACAGCAATCTGGGGGGATGAGAACATATATCTACACATAACTTCAGTAAAAAAAAATATGTAAATACAGATTATTAACTCCCACGTCTTTACTGGAAGTGTGGCTAGTCTTGTCTCCTGGCCTGAATCTTTGCTCTCTGTGACTACAGAGGTGATGACCTTGCACTCAGACTGCAATTACTAGACACAGCTAATTACCTCCATTAGCGCCTCTTGATATGTTAATGCAAACGGTTATTTGCATGATTGCTCCCAGTTTGCTGGATAGAGGCTAACGAGGTGGCAGCTGATATGTGGGCTATTTAAATGTTTCCCAGGATGCTAATGCGAATGTCTTTTTTTTTTTGTTTAATCTCAAAAGGAGTTCTGTAGTGAGGACTCCTCTTGACAAGTTGCACAGAAAACCTTTGGTCTTCAAGAGAAAGTAATTGGTCCTTTTTGTAGTCCTCAACCTCAAACAAAAGTTTTACTTCAATTATCAAGCAGGAGCTTTGCGTACCGCCATTAGCTTCACTAGGGCTGGTTAAAGCAAAACCACTTTGTTGCCCAAATCTTTTTAGGTGATCCATTGTGTGCTTTGTTTCTGGGAATTGCTGTCTCTTTGAAGCCTGTGGCAATAAGAGCATGTCAATGCTTCACAGCTAGCTGGACTGATGCCTTTAGCCTTTTTAGACAGTGTTGCATTATTAAACACTACTCTCTCACTCTTTCTCTCTTTCACACTCTCTCTCTCTCTCTCTCTCTCTCTCTCTCTCTCTCTCTCTCTCTCTCTCTCTCTCTCTCTCACACACACACACACACACACACACACACACCCACACACACTACCGCTTTCATGCGGAGAGTTTGATTCCTGAACTTGAAGCACTGAAGCAGAGCAATTGCCTGTCAAAAAGCACAGAGCCATTAGCATTAGCGCTAATACTAGCAACACGCTAGCTGAGCAACTGTCCTGTGAGCTGTTCCCAGATGACGTTGCCTGTGCATTTATGTCACCAATGAGGAAATAGTTTGAGTTTAATGCTCTTATGGAAATTTAGCTCTTTGCAGTGGAAAATCTACCGATAGGATCTGAAGTGGAAACACTGGTCTGGTGTGCCGTTCACCACTGCATTGCAAACGCACCACAGCCATTCGTCATACATGTGCTGTGACTATTTTTAATCATAAAAAAACAACCTGTTTCCTTTAAAGTCCAAATTGGGACATGCCAGGACACAATGCCACAGTATTCATCTCTTCAGGTCACCAGTGGTACCAGACTTCCATTCCTCACTCCTCACTTCTATCCCTAACTAAAGATTAACTCAGTTTACATTATTTTGCAAGTAATTACTGGATAATAATCCAAAAAGGTATTTCATTGTCACTGGGTCATTACCTTTTCTGTCACTGTGGTGGAACCCTGAAGGTTCTGTCTTCAGCATCTTTAGTTAGGGAACACAGTCATATCAGATATTGAAATGGATTTGTATGAAGTTTGTTGACCCTTCCTGACGTCATACTTTTACATTTATTTTAATGTTCAAAGATACAAAAAATGTTCCTTTCTCTTGAAAGTGTATGTAGCTGGAGCAAAATGTAATTTTTCCTTGGACATCTCCTATACAAGTACTAACCACACCTTAATCTGCTTTGGTGGATTTGCATGTAGTGTTGTGGATGTGCTGCTGTCCTATAGCGTAGTTACAAGCTTGAGCTTGAAGTGTTTCAGGTTAAAATAGCTCAGTTTACAGTTTAGTAGGTTAATATTGGATTACCATAGATAGTTCATGAGATTCCAGTATGAATATTGTAAGGATATTGCCATTGCTACGAGTTGGTGCTTAAAAATCTGTTTTTGTGTTACAGATGATGAGGAGGCTCTAAACTCCATCATGAAGGATCTGGCAGCCCTGCGTTGCAGTTACCAGGTCAACAGCAATAACAATCACAAGCCCAAAAACAGGACCCAGACTTACAGACAGGTACGTTTTTATAAAAACTGCATTGCCCATAATGCATCTCTTAGCAGCAACAAATGGTAACAGCTGCTTTCAAGTCCTCCTTGGAAATTCCTGCTTACAGGTTTGGCAGTTGTAACTACAATAGGATATGTGTTCAAGTGTGTTTTGTTAGAAGAAAATGGATGCTAAGAATAGCTTGTAAAATCTGAGCAGAAAGTCAGTAACTGTACAAACACTTTCTGGATTCTTTTTGCACAAATTGCGTACAAACTTGAACTGTACAGTTGACACACAAAACTACCACTAAACCTTTACAGTCTGCTGTAGGGGTAACATCCATACTGACAACCACAATAATGTTTTTTTCTGACACACTCCCAGCTCAGAAACTCTGCACTCTTCATAAAGTCTCACTAGTAAATGCAACATTCTAGTGGAGTTCTTATGTGCTCATCTTAAAAATGTGATTTTTAACACGACTTTAAGGTACCATTGGAGCTCTGCTGTTTACAGCCATAGGGGAACTGGGAAGTTTCTGAGTTCTAAGTATGAAAGATCTATTTGAATGTTCTGCAAACTAATAAATCCCACCTTGGAAAGTCAAATTCAGATTCTCAAGAATTTCCCTGAGCTACTGTTCCTTGATGTCCTTTCAACAGTGTGTGAATGTATCTTCTTTGATATATCACTAAACACAGGGGAATACCTGCATAATGGAATAAGTTGGTGTGTGCAACAATGTTTGCTAAATTGCACATTTTTGACCCAGCTTAACAAACATGTGTACATCACATGCAATACAGCTACAGAGTTGCTTTAGGTTCCTTTTTGGCATGTGTTTCAGTTGTCCTTGAATAATCCCATAGTGTTGAATGAATATTCACACATCATTGCATTCTTAAACAGGACGTGTCTCTCTGTGTGTGTGTGTGTGTGTGTGTGTGTGTGTGTGTGTGTGTGTTTGTTGCTCAGAGTCACCCACAAGCACCCTTTCATCACTGTTATTTTCCCCGCTGTGCTATCACTCCACACAGGACACAAGTCAAAGCAAAAGATAAATTGCTTGCACGCACATTGAGTACAAGCACAGACACACAGACACAGACACACACACACACACACACACACACACACACACATACACATACACACACACATGCGCGCGCACACTCACTATTTTGAAATGACTCTTCAGAATCACACACCAGCATAAACAAAACCTGAAAGTCGAGCTTGAATGAAAAGCCACGCTATTGCTAGCATGGTGATGTTAATGCGGATGTCAGTGCCAAGTCATCACCACATTATCACTGATATTAGATATATAGACCTCTTAAGTACTGTTGTGGGAATTAACTGTATAATTGCTCACCAGTCAGTGAGTAAACAGGGAGAAGCTAGAACCACCACTGCTTATATCTGTTAACATTTTTATTTTAAATATGTTGTCATTATGATTACTGTTATTATGATGATTTTTCAGGAGTCTGAATTTTTGGTGCCCCCCAGGGCATTTGGTGCCCTACACGCAGTGCGTGGTCTGCGTGGGTGGAGCACTGGGTGTGTGACAAGATTTATAGATTGAGAAGAGGTGTTAGAGTGCAGTGAAAGTCTCATTTGATGTGTGGGAAATGGGTCGCAAATCAGAAGGTAATGATTTGCAAAAATTTGTGATTGCATTTGAGCGACAAAGGACAGTGTGAAAGAACTGCAGGTGTATCAAATGAGACATTCACTGTACTGCACTGCCTCTTCTCATTCTAGGAATCCAATTGCACACCCCACAGGTATTTATAGCCTAAACATCATTGTGCAGTGCCATCTGCATGGGCCTGAATTTAAATCACCTTAAACACACAAGTTGACTATTTTTTGTTCAGGGAGCTTAAATATCATTCAGTGATACACTGATTTATGTGATTCAATGACACAGATTCAGACTATTCAATGATACATTGACTTAGATCAGGGGTGTCCAAACTACGGCCCGCCGTCCATTTTTAATTGGCCCGCAATAAATTTTATAAGTAGAATAGAATATGGTCCGCGCTTCAACTTTTGCTTGAGTGTATTGCACTTCTTAGTTTTAACACTTAGTTTTTAGTTTTACTGTTGATCAAGGCAGTTGCTCCACCAAAAAGGACAATCACAGAAGAAATTTACCCCAAGTTACTAAACATGGCAATACCAAAGAAGCAAAAGGTAGAAAGTGAGTGAGCTGATCTCATCTGATGCAGATTTGCTCCTTGATCTAGTGACATTTGTCCGGACTTTTGGCACGAGTGGTGTCGGATCAGCACCGCAGCTGGATGGCCCGATTTACATACCCAGTGCAGCTGATACTCACCAGAATAATTTACTAAAATTATATGCATTCCTGTTATTAAGTCCAGTTCAGTCTGTTAATGTTGATAACCGTGTCAAACGCACGTTAATAGGTGTGTTGCTAAGCCTAATAACTTAAATAACAAGCTTGAAATGTACCCGTCCCATTTTCCCCTTTATTGTTTTTTCTCTGTGCTGTAAATCTTCTGTAGAAGAAATCTGAGGCTGCTGTTCTGAGAATGAGCTACCAAAGTTTTTTCTGAATAAATCAATAAAGATCCATTTATGGAAATCTGTGATGAAGGCAGTTTTGTCGTTAATTATATTTAACAATATAACATATTTGACCACTCTTAAATGATTTTTCTAACTTTAATACACTAAAGTTAAGACTATATACCTCATTTCTAGTAAGTGGCCCATCCCCTCCTATATTTTTTGTATGTGGCCCTCAGTGAAAAAAGTTTGGGCACCCCTGATTTATG
This sequence comes from Crenuchus spilurus, assembly GCA_036984385.1. NCBI lineage: Eukaryota > Metazoa > Chordata > Actinopteri > Characiformes > Crenuchidae > Crenuchus > Crenuchus spilurus. Next base: position 8,309 of record BRDA01001714.1, read on the forward strand.
CCAGGTTCACAAAACTCAAATTTTTTGAGTCAACGGTCATTGTGCTGTTCACACTACATGACTAGTCGGTGACATGGGGTCACAAAAAACACAATTTTTCATCTTGGGAAATCACAGTCTAACCTGGCTGCTCTCCAAAACACTTTTTGTCATGATAACAGAACAGTACAGTGGGCACACATGCTATGAGCCAGCAGTACAGCTACAGTTATTTTACATACATACTGTCACCAGCGTTATTTCATCTGTCTATTACACTGATCATAGATATAATCGCTCACATTTGCAGTCACAATAATAGTAACAGAGAGATTGCGTCAACAGTCACATGGTTCTCTCTCTACATGATCTCATTGATTGTTGGTAGTTATTGCTGTTGACACACAACCGCGATTGGATCTCAGATATTCAGCATGTCAAATATTTCCTGGGTGTCTGCAACTGTTTGGCAACCAGTTGATGATGGCTCTGGAAGCGTCTTTAAGCAGTTCACACCAGATGACTGGTTTTTGTTTGGACTGGAAAACTGGGATAAAATCATGTAGTGTAAACTAGGCATTAGATGATTTACTGACACACTGACTCAGATAATCAAGAATGATTCTGGAGGGCATATAATGAGCACATGTACAGTTAAAAAATAATGTTATGCTCAGTTTAGGGTACAGGAACTTACTCTTTAAGGACTAGTCATTTTGTAATTTTATATCACTTCTGCTTTTTAAAATGCAACGTTTTGTTCTCTCTTGAGACTCTTTCATCATATGGAGAGAAACTGCAGCCTGTATTGCATGACGTTTAAAAGTTACTATTTGGTTTTGCTGCATGGTGTTTTCTTGTCTTATGAAGATCTTATGTGATGTGTGGACTAATACAAATGTTGTAAAAGACAATGATATGTGACCCCGCCAGGGAAAACCAGGTCAAAGTCATTATTTTTTTTCAAAATTAGTTTTTTTCAAAACAACTTTTTAGTGAATTTAAGTTTTGTTTTTGATCAAAATATGTACTACAACAGATATCTGAGATTATTATCTTTCATTTACAGCAATAATACTGAGTGGCTAAGTTTTGTCGCTAATGTGAGTTGCACGATATTGACACGATATCTGAATAACTTGCCAAGTGACTTTGGCCTGGTTTTCCCTGGCGGGGTCACATATATTATCTTACATCAAAGTTACATAAATTATCAGTTGAATCATAGAGTGTTACAGTGTGCAGATGCAGCCTACCAAAAGCTAGTTTCCCTAACACGACAGCTACTGTTTCCATCATTTTCTTTCCATAGAGCTATTTATGTAAGATCAATAAATGCTTATTTACTTCCCCTAGTAGAATAGATTGCACTCAGTGTGCACTCAGGTTTTGGACCTCAGCAGTCCGGCCACTTTCCATTGCACTCATTCCATTCTCCTGTTTTTGTTCCTCGGACAGGATTTAAGAGTGAAGCTGGAGCATGAGAGAGAGAAACGGTGAGTCAGAGTGTTCACATTATTGCTGTAGTGCTTTGCCTGGGCCTCCTTTTCCCTCATCACATCCACACTGCTGCTGCCTTTGCCAGGACTGTGCTTTCCGGGTAAGAGGGAGAAACCTGACAGTTGGCCAAAAAAAGTTCCTATTTCTTATTAGGGCTGGATGATATCATGTTTTTAAAATGGTTCTTGCCATATTTGTGATACTGATGTCGGCGAAGGCTCCAGTGTAGGAAGATTTTCACTGCCATGACCCAGTATCATACACTCATAGTGCTTTTCCACCAAAAAAACTCTGGTTCTTGAACTAGTTCCGTTTGTGCTTATAAGATCCTTGGTACTTTTCAATGAACCAGCCCATGTTTTCACCAGTTTTACTGGAACCAATGATACCTCACTGCGTACGTCATCACCAGTGAGCATTACACAGTGTCAGTGAACAGGAGTGAGACAATGGCGGAGCATTATTGAGTAGCTGCAAGTGTTTGTACTGTTGTTGCAAACATTAATTTGTCTTCAAAACGCAAGCATGGATCAAGTTATATATATAAAAGCACACAGTGGATATATAACGTATATTTAAAACTTTATAGGCATTGTTAAACACCCTGAGAAGTGGTCTACTTTATGGACACAAGAGCAGCTATGATGCTATGCTATTGCTCCTGACTTCACCAATCAGCGGTTCATCAGCAACTTTCAGCTGTCTCTGGATTTTTTTAACTACATCTGTTGTGTTTGCCCTGTTTTGAAAACAAAACCCTCCTGTTTGCATATTACAAGAATGTCAACAGCTGGAAGGAACTGATGTGCGAGCTGCATTGCTGGAGTATTTTAACTCAATAGTAGAAAAGGTGGTTGTTTATTTAAATATACAGTGCTAATATTATAAGAACTTTGTACAGTATATTTAAAAACACACAAAAATAATTGTGTGTATGTAGTTATTTAAAAAATAGTTCAGTCTATTTAGTATTGCTGACTCCCACAATATATAACTACACACACCCACAGATGTCATGGTTTGTGCCGAAAAAGAACTACTGTTCTTTGGTTCCCACTGCAAAGGAATTTTTCAGGTTCGTGAACCTATTTTTCTTAGGTTCAGTAGAATCTGCATGGGTGTTTCTGAGGTTCTCACAGGTATTCAACACACATGAGTTCAAACTGATTGGCAGGCCCTCTAGTGGGTTGTGAAGGAATTGTGGATAGGGAAGCTGGAAAATAGCAAATAAATAAATAAAATAATTAAAATATTTAAATGAGCATCAATGATTCAGTAATCATGAGACTTTCTTAATATCATGAGTTTCCTTACATTCCATATTATAATTTAATTTAATCTTGCTTTACATAAAGCAATTAATAATAAATGGACAAATGTACTGACATGGGAAATATCAAGTGACTACAGATCAGCTAACCATGTTAACTGAACTTCATGCATATGAAATATACAAATATATAAATGTTGCAGTAGTTAATAAATTGGTCAATGTACTTTTGTCGGTGAAGCACTACCAGGGGCCTTATGGAAGAAAAGTATGACTACACCTGGGTTAAACACGGTCTATGCTACCTGCCCATTTTATTAGAAAACCATGCCTTGTAGCTCAGCCTTGCTGGTGTACAGGTAGAGACAGTTCTTATATCTTTTATATTAGGCATCCTCTAACCCTTTATCAGTGGCCAGTTTCTGACTACAGAGCTGCTCTTCTCTGTATATTTTTGATTAAAGGTCCACTTTCATGACTGACTCCATCAACTCCAGCAACCCTGCTCTGCCTGATACTCTCGTATCAGCACCACTTACACTACAATGACCCTATGTCTGTCTCATTGCTGTGCTGAGAAGCATCCACTACCCGCCTAATGACTGGTCAGTTGTAGTTCTATGCTGATCCCTGTCCATTAGTAATTGAGATGTGTTAATAAACTGTGCAGTAACATGATCTACAGTATATAACTGTAAACCTACAACTCCTATATGGGAGATGCTTATAATAAACTGGCCAACAGTTTATTATGGAGAAAATACACCACAATACTCACAATCAGTGTTTGGGTTGTTAGTGAAAAAAAGTAATCAATTACAAATGACTGATTACTTTTTATTTTAATGGGATTATGTTACTGTCTAAAGTAGTTACTCATTACTTCATTATTGCTGTATAAATTGAATAAATCTATGCCAAAATGCAAAGATCCTCAATCACAGGGCATGTCATTAGACATAGTGAGGAATGCTAGATTAAAATGACCAGCCAATGTCACCTGAACACCCAGAACCTAGCCTGGAAACAGCTAAAAACACTGCACCTCAAAATAAAGTCTTTCTGAATAAATCAAAGCATGCATACGTGTTCCTGAATTAAAATACAAAACACATATTATTCAAATTTTCCATTCCACCTTAAATGGTGCAGCAGTTCACTATCAATTAAAGGTGGAATGGGAAATTCAACTTGGACCCTTACAAGTAAGAAGATAAATTTAGTGATAATATTTGACTCTGGTCTGTGTAGGTGATGCTGGGACTCTCTTCTTCATAATTCGTTTATCCAAACAATTTTTAATTTTAGAATTATTAGTAAAGTTTGCTATTTGTTGGACTACAGTTGAATATTGAGTGACTACAATACCCAGGCACATATACAAAGCAGTATGGAAAGCTAATTCTAAACATTCATAACAACAGCTGTAGCATTTCACACATGCAAAATGTGTTTTACTGCATTGTGCATAATTACAGTCGTTCTTAAGACACATGAGTAATGTAAGTGGTGCACTTTTGATCAAGCCAATTTGATATTAGTTTGTTTACATTACTTTGTTACAGGAAAAAGTAATCACATTACTGTAACACATTACTTTGTGCAATTACTTTTTACTTTGTACTTGTAATTACTACTTTGTAATGTGTTAACCCCAAACACTGCTCACAGTGTAGTTTTGTGTCCATATCCTGCAGCCCTACAGTTCTGTGGCTCTGTATAGTTCATCTAGATGTGATAGGCGATAGCGCCAATGTCTGAGTTTAGTGACACAGCCCATATTAATTATCAGCGTCCTGTGGCTGAGCCATACACCCACTCACAGTGAAAGCATGTGTCATTTGTTCCAAACTGTGTCTAGCACAAATAGTACACACTGTGGAAAAATATATGATCTTCTGAACTGTTTTTAAGAGCCACAGAGTTTAATTGAGGAATTTGTCCACTTTAAGCCGACTTGAGTAGGAGTGGTAGAATGGAGTGTGGCGATGTTTTATAATTATTGTGATAAATTACATCACAATGCACTTCTCTGCATATATGATGTATATAATCAGTACTGTTAGAACAATGGACTACTGTAGGGATCCTAACAGACAGATTTAGATCAGTTATAGAGAATATAGCTGAGTGGATGTTAGTCTATTATCGCATCATTTTATTTATCTTTAGCAGTTGTTTCAGTGTTCCATCTGCTCCTTCTGAATTTTTTTATTTTTTGTAAAAATTACCACTCAATTAATCTCCTAGTTTTCATAGCCTTTGTAAATGTTGCAGCACTATTCATCTCTCAAGAACACTAAGTGTCAAGTGACATGTGTTGGTGGTATGATGAAAAGAATGACTGTTCATTATTGTGATAGTGTCACAAACGAAGGCTGGGAGATATGGGAAGACAGACACAGTTGAAGGATGAATATTTAATAAAGTGAGTACAGTAAACAAAGCAGAAGCATAAACACTGAAGACATCGGTACGGAGCATGAACAGGAAGAAGGCGGAGACATAACATAAACAAACAGCACATGGACACAGACCAAAAGCATGACTTAGATTATGCTGACATGCAACTACACCTTTAATAATTACATTTTGTGCATTAACATATGCAGATGTTTGTTCTCTGTAGAAGATGTTTCCACTTATTTCCACTTAGAAACTCAATAAAACATGTCGATTATCTACTAACATTTGCACAAGACTGTATTTGCGCCTTTAGAGTGAAATGTGCTGAGGTGGCTAAAACCATCCTAATCCCTCACCACAAAGCCCCAGTGCATCTTGGGAAAAGCTGTGCATGAGTCTAAAAGGTCCCCATGGTATCCTTCTTTTTCCCAGAAGACCCTGCTCTCTTTCAGCATATTAGAGATGACAGTGCACCAGCATGGCACTCTACTCTTCTAATTGGCCTCTGAGGAAAAGCCATAGCCTGTGTTTTTGCTCAGTTTTCACATTCTCTAGAGGACCAGCTTAACGGCCCATTAGAGAGAGCTAGATAATCAGCCTTACTGCTGTGGCCTGGCTCTTACTATCTAATAGTTTGCTTAGGGACAAATCTGTGAACTGCTGTAGGCCTGTATAGAGTGGAAATGTTTTAAGTGACCAGCACGATTTAATATATTTTCATATAAATATTACAACACTGAATAAAACTTATTCACTTATATAAAGGAGCTTCAGAAGAAGTTCAAATGGAAAGATTTCTTTACATAAACAGAGATTAGAATGGCCCAGACTGTCATCTTCTATGTGGTTCTATAAAAGTTGGAAACCTTGATTTTTCAAGAGTACCTTGGACAGCAGTGAAAACAAACAAATGAATTCTCATTGGAAGTTTAGGTAAGCAAAACAAGAACCAATTCATTGGAAAAGACAATTATGCTGGAACATTTGTAGAAGAGAGGATGATAATGATTAGCAACAAGATAGATTGATACAATCAGAGGAATCCAATGAGAAGCCTGAAGACCCAGAGAGAAGACTTGATATTCTGGAGAAACACTATCAGTGTGGTCATCCAGAGTCAGAATAAACTTAACAGCATTAGACATATTAAATTACTTTAATATACTACATATAACCTCAGTTTCCAGCAGCTAGTGAGGAATTTCATTATTCCTATAAATGTCAACAAAGCTGTATACATCACACTACTAATGTGGTTAATATCCAGAGTGCCTTCCTTCAAGAGCACTGAAGCTTGTCTAGTTGACTAAAAAGATATTACTATTACAGTGTTAGTATTATTTTGTATATAATATCTACAGTGGTGCTTGAAAGTTTGCAAACCCTTTAGAATTTTCAATATTTGTGCATGAATGTTCAAGTTTTAAAAGTAGATAAAGAGAACCCAGTTAAACAAATGAGACAAAAATATTATACTTGGTAATTTATTGAGGAAAATGATCCAATATGACATACAGTGGCGGCACTCCGCACACATGGACCATGCACTGGCACCATGGTTTTACCGGGGCACCACAGGTCTTTGGGGGGCACGTGTCCTATTCATCCTCACCCTCTGTGAAACATGATGGTGGTAGTATCAGGGTTTGGGCCTGTTTTGCTGTGTCTGGGCCAGGATGGTTTGCCATCATTGATGGAACAATGAATTGTGAATTATGTCAGAGAATTCTAAAGGAAAATGTCAGGACATCTGTTCATGAACTGAGTCTCAAGGGAAGGTGGTTCATGCAGCAAGACGACAACCCTAAGCACACAAGTTGTTCTACCAAAGAATGGTTAAAGAACAGTTACCAGAAATGTTTAGTTGCAGTTATTGCATCAAAAGAGGGGTCACACCTGATACTGAAAGCAAAGGTTCACAGGTTTTGCCACTCACAAATATGTCATATTGTATAATTTTCCTCAATAAATAAATGACCAAGTATAATATTTGTGTCTCATTTGTTTAACTGGGTTCTCTTTATCTATTTTAGTACTTGCATGAAAATCTGATGATGTTTTAGATCATATTTATGCAGAAATATAGACAATTCTAAAGGGTTCGCAAACTTTCAAGCACCACTGTACTTGCTTTTCTCCAAATCATTGAAATACTAAAACATCTGAAAATCCTTCAGTTATTCAGTGTTTTGTATGTAAATCTGCACTGTATATAATTTACACTGAGTTTAAAGTGACAAAATCACTCAAGAGACAAGTCATCCAGTCAAACAAACTTGATCAGCACAGGCTGACGGTGTCAGTTGTCTGGGCTGAAGCAGCCTAATTGGAGCCACTCGAAGCTCTTTTCCTTTGGCAGAGGCTGAAGTGGTGAGACAGGAAATATAGAGCGCCGCTGTGAGTGCCAGCCTGGGGGTCCGGGCCAAGCCGGGGGGCTTATCTGAGCACATCGAGGAAGGAAAGCCATCTCGTTCCGCACATCCTCCGCTTCTACAGCCAGCCATCTTCCCCCACCACGCTGCGTTTCCGTCCATATCTGTCCCATCACCCTCTGGAAACATGGCCAGCAGTCAGTGAGCTTGGCAAAGGGACTGAACTATTAATCTTAAAGTGATAGGTAGTAGGTGTACCATTTTGAGATTGACATTTTTCTTTCATTTTTTGCACTGGAGCAAAAGTGCAAAGTAATGCTAAATGCCTAAAAGAATGGACAAAATTAAGTCACGAGGTTAAAAAGAGGAGTGTCAGCTATTTGTTGACTGTGCAGTTTTATAGAGAGCAGTATGCCATGTAGTGTCAGCAACTACAGTATAAAAGCAAACATAGGTGCCAACATTGGGAAAATTGGGCAGCCTACCTTCTCAATACATATGTCACCCTTTGACCAGTTTTTACCTGCAAGCCCCACCCCACCCCATTGGTGATTGCCAGGGGAATGAACAGAAGTTGGCACTTAAGTAAGCAAGTCTATTTTAGATTACTTACCAACGCACTTCCACAACTTGTTAGCTACACTATCCCTGTAACTCCAGTGAAAATTAAAAGAATTATGTAAATATTTTTTGTCGAAGTACCATTTTAAGCATGAAAAGTGAAAACCCAATTTTTGACCACTGTAGTGGGAATCTTCTGCTGTCAGTTTGTTTAGCTCTGCTGCATACCCCAGTCCTCCACTTTCCCAGAATTCCCCTCCCCCTTGGCCTAAGTAGGAGCCAATCATCAGTCATTAAGATAGGGGCTCATTTTGATGTAGCGACGACGAGGCTGAGATGGCCTAAATTGTGATCAGTAAACAGTGGCTAATTGTTGGTGAGATTTTGTGTAACATCAGAGATGAAGGGGTTCTTCAAAAGCAGATCAAAAGCACGTCAAGAAGAATGTCAGTGTCATCCAGTTCATGTTCAGTATACAGTGGAATTAAACAATGTTACATCAGAGCTTTGGGGCAGTATACAAGATGGAGCCAGTGTTTGATGGACCACACAGTGTAAGAAACCTTTGAGATAGCTTACTGGCTCTGTTTTGAGGCAAGTGTGTGATGATATAGACATGCAGTTAATGGAACTAAAGGAATGGTTTGGTGAAAGATCATATTTACAGTTTTATACTTACTTCAGATTTAGGCGATCAGTCAACATGTTTTATATCGTTATATTTTATATTGTTAGAGAACTGGAGCTGTGATTCTAAGATTGCTAACAAACATTGGAACTCTGTAGTCACCAAATAGAGCAAATAATTCTACTAAAAAATAGAAAAAATTTTGGTTATCCAAGAAAGTTAGTATTTTAGGAGACTGCTGTGTTTGCAGTTGCACTACAATTTATTGGTAGCTAAAAATATATTTAAAAAATTAACAATTATGCACACTTTTATATTCTTATGGCTATACATTAAAGTAATTTTTATTTCCATTCAAAATAAAACAAAAAATAAATAAATACCAGATTTTTTAATGGCAGCAGCATTGGAATATGAGCATATTGCAGCAAGCAGTGGGGCAGTATGGGATATGTAGGCTGTGTTTGGGCCCCATTAAAGCTGAACTTTAGTAAAATAGGGGAAACAGGCACTGCTTTGGTTTTTTTCTCTCTTTCCTCTCAGGAAACTCTCCATCTGCCTTTGTGTTCACTAATGTGGGGCCCACTGGTGTTGAAACAGTGGTTCGCTCTGGCTGTTTGGGCCAAACATGCACAAGCGCACACAGATAATCACAGTCAGTATTACATAGCCTCACTTAGATTACCAAATGTCAGATATTTAAAGTGGTTGTATGGATGGTCATGATACAGTACAGTACTTTATTAACTCCAAATTTATCCCATTGCTTATTGCTGGTTATCATACTTTTATTCTTTTTAAATAAACACAGCAGACCCAAAGTCTGAATCAGAACCATGGTGGTTGCACGTGCTGAACCAAATACTCCCGCACGGAGGAATCTGCTTAGATCCCCTACTTTTGCTTAAAAAAAATCACTTTGCCACAATTGTGATTTGGTTTTGTAGAACTTAGATAGAGTAATAAATATGATGGCCTCCCCTCACATCCATCCTGAAAAGGAGCCCTGCATATAGTCTTACCTTTGGCTAGGGTCTTACTGAAGTCCCAGCCATGAAAATAGCATCACAATGTGGCAGTGAGCCTTTTCCTGTGAAATAGACCATTAACCATGAGAGTCAAAATGTAAGCATGTCATACTGTCATATCATCCACCCTTAATGTCCAGCTTATTGTTGTAACATGATGAGTGATGATTATATAGATTACAAACGTAACGTTAATACGAATGTGATTTGGTGCTGAAATGTGGATTAAATAAACCTCAGTCTGTGTGAAAAAGACTTGACATCCATGATTATGGTGGAGGTAGACGGATGTTAATTTCTGATGACTAAAATCAGCTGTTGGAGTAGAAGCCGGCGCCCTTCCAGGCATCTCCATCAGTCACCCGCTGCTGCCTTGAGACATTAAAGTCCTCAGTTATCCTCGTGGACACAGAACAGGATGTCGGTTATTTCACCCTGAGAATTGTGCAACAATCTGTTCATGATGTATCAGTGCACAGTACAGGAGGAAGTGTTCATGGTGTGAACGTAATGGATAACAAGCATGATTTAGAAGATAAAAGCACTTCTCCATGCAGACACCACCACCTGATCAGGAGAAAAGAACTGCATGCTGGACATTTTCAGCACATGTTCTCTTTTTCACACAGACTGAGGCCTATTTAATCCACATTTCATCAATGTCTTTAGTATTAAAGTTATTCACGGTAAAGAAGTAAACGGGACACTCTGTATTTCTCTGATTTGACCTCTATTTGTTCCTCCCTCAGGATCATTCCTTTCCAACGGCCGCTGAAGTTCAAAGAGCTTCTCCAGAAAGTGATGGAAGCCTTTGGTCAGCAGATGGACTTATACTACACAGATAAAGAGGTAAAGGCAGGACACTATAAACCTTAGACTGCTGCTTTTCAGGACAAGAGTGTTCTGATTTTGTAGGAAAACTAGATCAATTTAAAAAAGCACCACCCATTTGTTGTGGTTTGGTTTATTGAGTTTATATACAGTTGCAAGAAAAGGTATGTGAATCCTTTGGGATTAACTTGCATTTCTATATAAATTGGTCAGTAAACTGTGTTCTGATCATCTAAGTCACTACAATAGACAAACACAGTCTACTTAAACTAATACTTAAAAAATATGTTTTTATTGAACACAACATGTAAACATTCTAGGGGTGAAACGATTACTCGAGTAATTCGAGTTACTCGATTACAAAAAGTGATGAGTAATTTTCTGTGCCTCCAGTAATCGTTTATTTAATTTTAAAACTCCGAGCACGGTATTTCGCACTGACGACTTTTAATGTGGCACACCACACTTACGTCACCCGTGCACAGGAAGGAGGAGGCGGTGCAGAGATTTTTAGTTGAGAAGCGGGAATATGGAAGCAACAACGGAAAAGAGCAAGAAGAAAAAGGCAATAGGAAAATAATGGAGTGCGCTATCCAACACTGGCAGAACAGGCAAGGTCTCTGCTGTGTATTCCAGCTACATCCACGCCACTGTTTTCAGCTGCAGGTAACTTTGCTTCAAAAAAAAGGGCAAGCGTAAGTCCTGAGCATGCTGACATGCTCATGTTCCTGCATTGAAGTCAAATGCTTCTTTAAAAGGAACACAAACACACACGGAGGCCTTTTCCTTGATTCTCCTGGACCTATTGGTTTAAAGCACTCACAGCAGAAATGTGTGAAACTGTTCGTGCATGGACCTGTTCCAGTTCAGATGTTCAGAACCTAAGATGCACAACATAATGACAATGTTTATGCCTTTTTTATTGATTATTGCCATATTTTTGTGACTTACAAGAAATCTTAAGTTGAAAGTCATTTGTTTTTTTACTTGTGGTAATTCTATTTTGTGTTTTATTTATTTCTATTTGTGTTTGCAATTTGGAAATGTATGTTGTGAATTTAAAAATATAACTAATCTAAAAAAGGAAACCATTTGGTCGTTCATTAAGTGAAATGTCATTTTCTCTTGTGTATTTTTTTATTGCACTTTAACAAAGCAAATGTTTATCTGATTACTTGATTAATCGAATCGATTTTTCAGTAGACTACTCGATTACTAAAATAATCGATAGCTGCAGCCCTAAAACATTCACAGTGCAGCATGGAAAACACCCCATGAATCAATAGCTTGTAGAACTACCTTCAGCACCAATAACTTGAACTTGTATTTGTTTATGTATGTAGACTTTGGTGGCTCTGAAGTGTCAGGAGGATTTGGACCGGGCAGTGCTGAGTTTGAGCTCTGGTTCAAAAACCAATGGCCTGTTGAGGGTCCTCTTGAAAACTCCAAATAACCATGTGAGTACAGTCACAGCCTGGCGGATCAACAGTGCTTAGGGTGTACATTTGCAGAGTGATTGCTTTAAAAGTAAATGCTTGCCTCCCTCTCTCTCTCTCTCTCTCTCTCTCACTAGTTTCTGCAGGTGAACAGCAGGGATAAGCAGAGTGAGATGAGGTCATCAAGGTCACTGGGAGATTTAAAAGGCTCTCTGCTGAAGGGCTCTGAACGAGTGCGCAAACACTCCACAGGTGAGACTCTCTCACTCACTTTCTCACACAGACACATGGGAAAGTATCTTATCAGTAAGCAATATATCTCACGTAAAGATTAAAGGAAGTATATATCACTGTATTATCACTTCTGAATGTGATGGCAAGCATAGTACTTTGCATCTCTCACTTCTTGCCGCTAACACTGCCGTAGCTGTTTTACTTTCCCAAGGGCATTTTCTGTGCTAATCCTGTGTGCCTATGGCTGGCACATGAATAATGTAAGATTTGGAGTGTGATCTGACCGGTCGGGTTGGATGGTTAGCTGGTGGAGTATTAACATGTGGCTGATGGTTGCATAGCACTGTGGTTTTTGAACACGTTACTCTGTAAGAAACAGCAGAGTTGCCACATTTATATTGAAAGTCCATGACAATACATCCATTCACTGGTGAAGAATATCATCTTTTATCCTTGTTGAGATTATGAAGAGTATCTGGAGAGCATTTGTGGATTTGATCACAGTCTCCAAACAGTACACAATGTATGTATATCTATATGTGTTATATGAATATAAAGAATTGGAAAATTGTGGAACATATTTGGAGCAGTAGAGAGAGAGGAAGTGGATTTAGTGTGTGAAAGTGAAGGACATTGGTTCTGTGTATCAGTGTGTTAGAGGAGACAGTGTGTGTGAAGTAATTGGGGTTAAAGGTGATATATTAGTCATTTTCTTTATATCACTCTTTCCATCACTGGCACCTCTTAACATTTACTTTTCATAAGATTGTGTCTCCTCTGACCCTCTCTCTCTCTCTGTTCTCATTTCTCCCTTTTTCAGATACTGTATATCTCACTCTCTCTCTGCCTCTCATTTTTTTGGTTATGTCTCTCTCTCTTTCCTTGACTCATTCCCACCATCATCTATTACTCCACTTCCTTCCTTTCATTCTGTTTGTACCTTAAACTCTGACTCATTCACTCTGTTTCTCCTTCTTACTCTCTCGATCTGTCCCTCTCATACTTGCTCTCTCTCTATATTGTCTGTGTCTCTCTTTCCCAGTCTCTCTCTCTCTCTCTCTCTCTCTCTCTCTCTCTCTCTCTCTCTCTCTGAGTCTCTCTCAATTCTTATCACCTTGATGTTTTCTCCTGCAGTTATTTGTTCTGTTGTCTTCTTTGTGGTTTGTAGTTTTACGGTGCGGCAGAAACTCCAGTTTCTGATTAGTTCAAAAAAGGACACTGAATGCATTCCCATCTTAGGAGCACATGTTTTTTTTCTTCAATCAAATGCCAACCTAATCCAGTTTTGTTCAAAAGCACGACTTAACCATGCATTACATTCAGCAATGGAGGAAATCACTTTTACACAGTACAGTCCACCCATGATAGAGATGCAGCTACGCTACACTACGCTTAGCAGTTTAGCCCACAGCAACACAAGCAGGCACACCCGACAGTGGATGAATCTGTTTTTGTGATTTTTATGCAAAAAAACTTAGTTATATAAATAAAATACTAGTTTTTATGAAAGCTGGCTGGCTTATGTCCCGGGTTTGGTTGAGATGGAATGTTGGCATGTCATGCCAAAAATTCTGTCAAAAACAGCACTCAAAGACCACTACACCGAGCTGCACATTCAGAATTTATTATTGTTTCTGACTCATGTCACATGGTGTCAGACACCTAAGAGTCATTAAAATCAATAAATATCTGTAAATAAAAACAGTTCTTATGGCTATACATTAAGGTAATTTTATATCCATTCAAAATAAAACAAAAAATAAATAAATGCCAGGTTTTATAATGGCAGCAGCATTACAATATGAGCATATTCCAACATATCTCTCTCTCTCTCTCTCTCTCTCTCTCTCTCTCTCTCTCTCTCTCTCTCTCTCTCTCTCTTTCTCTCTCTCTCTCTCTCTCTCTCTCTCTCTCTCTCTCTCTCTCTCTCTCTCTTTCTCTCTCTCTCTCTCTCTCTCTCTCTCTCTCTAGGTTCCCTGCACACAGGCCGTAGCTCACCCCCTCCAGGCAGTGTTCCTGAGGAGCAGCAGCAGATTGCCCGGCAGGGTTCATACACCAGCATCCACAGTGAGGGAGAGTTCATCCCAGAGATGCTCGACCCTAACGTAAGCACCACAGTCCAGACAGTTACTGAGAATCCGCTCAAACTCAGCAAAAGCCTTGTGAGATCTCTCCACCTTCAATAAGGTGCTGCTTTACAACATTCTAAAAGCACCTGCAGACATAAAACTGGAGGGAATTAAGTTACTTTCAGAAACGTTCTGTAAGAAAGGACTCTGCCGTTAGCATTTTAAGATAGCACTCCTCTGTAGGCTTTTCACATGATTCTTCAAAGTAGTTACTTTGTCAAAGTGGACAGATAGTTCCTAAAACTCTCATATTATATCCAGGAAAGGTGCTTCTTCTTTTAAAGTGGGATCAAATAAAACTGACAAGAAGAGTATAGAGTAGAAGGAGGGAAAGTCCAGGAAATTAGAAATAAAACAAAACTGAAGCACAGTATGATTCTAAGAAATGAACCATTGAATGGATCACAAGGTAAAGGTGAGGGGTTTCTAATAAAATGGCCATTGAGTGAACACTGAAGTGAGGGGTTTCTAATAAAGTTGTCAGTAACCTTTAATAATGAGGGAAGTATGACATTGTGCTGTTGCTCTGCAGATCATGGGACCTTTTGGAAGTGCTGATGACTCGCTCTCCAGCAGCTGCACGTCTCTGGACCAGGCGCTGGACAGGTGAGTGGAACCTTCAGGAACAGTAGTTACATCAGCCAATGGTGTGTTTGCTTGCGTATGTGGGTGTGTGCGTATGCGTGTGGTGTGTGCGTTTGCGTGTGGTGTGTGTGGCAGATCCCTGCTGAGGGAGTGTAATCAGGTCGCTGTGGAGGACAACCAGGAAGGCCTCTGGGTTGCCATGGTAACAGTGGCCTTATCTGGACGCCTGAATTGTAGAGCTATCAGTGAGAGGGAGAGAGAGAAGGAGAGAGGGAGAGAGGGAGAGAGAGAGAGGGCGAGAGAGGGAGAGAGGGAGGGCGAGAGAGAGAAAGGGAGGGCGAGAGAGGGAGAGAGAGAGAAAGGGAGTATGAGAGAGAGGGCGAGAAAGGGAGTGTGAGAGAAAGGGAGTGTGAGAGAAAGGGAGTGTGAGAGGGAGAGAGAGAGAGAGAGAGGGAGAGAGAGACAGAGAGAGAGAGAGAGTGAGTTCTAATTTATTGTACTGAATATTGTTATAAAAATAACCAGTATATATTAAATAAGATACACAAATGCATGTAAATGAGGATAAGTATGATAAAAATAGTCAGTGAGAGCTGGAGAGAGAAAAAGAACAGAGGATTTAAGACAGTAAAAGGGGAGTAAAAGGTATGAGAGTGAGTGAGAGAGAAAGAAGCACTCATGCTGTC
>BRDA01001714.1:23963-65873 GCA_036984385.1 Crenuchus spilurus
GAGAGAGAGAGAGAGGGAGGGAGAGGGAGAGAGAGAGAGAGAGAGAGAGAGAGAGAGAGAGTGAGTTCTAATTTATTGTACTGAATATTGTTATAAAAATAACCAGTATATATTAAATAAGATACACAAATGCATGTAAATGAGGATAAGTATGATAAAAATAGTCAGTGAGAGCTGGAGAGAGAAAAAGAACAGAGGATTTAAGACAGTAAAAGGGGAGTAAAAGGTATGAGAGTGAGTGAGAGAGAAAGAAGCACTCATGCTGTCTCTGACTTATTGTTCAGAATCGTCTTGTTGTAGTGTATGAAGCAAAATCAATGTAGTGAAAATGAATGTAAAAATTATTTCACAAAATAGAAAAAATGGCCAGGAGATAATAAAAGGACTAGTAAAGATAGGAAATGTGGGAGAGAGAGAGAGCGAGCAACAGAGTGAGAGGGAGAAGGGAAAAGACGGAAGCAGTGTTACCTGCACAAGTCTTATCTGGCCTCTGGCTTTCTGAACAATGTCAGGAAACGAGTGCATGGAAATTTCTTCCCTCTCTCCGGGCGTGTGTGCCTGCTATCCGGGGTCTCGTCCCGCAGACTACTGACGTCACCAGGCTGGGGGGCACAGGGTCAGCTGCAATAACACAGACAGAGCTGGACAATACATACTGCAAACTCTGGCCTTTTATGCTGACATTAGCCCTTAAAGGAATGGGTTGATGCAAAATCAAATTTCAAACCAAAATTGAATTTGTGTTTGATATGATAGCCAAAATGAACTGATTCAGGTTTATACTGCTTTACAAATCATTTAAAACTATGTTAATGTAAATTGTGTAATGTGATATAAAATTCATAATATATTTTGGCCTTCAGTGACCATTACAGGGAGTGTCAGAGTGGCCAACTGTGGGTCTAGAAGAAGGAAGCTTCCAACTGTATAAGCTAATAGTAGGAAGCAAAATGATCTGTTAGAATGATCAGCCTTAAGTCAATATGGGGCTGATAAAGTTTTTGCTTTTTAATTTATCATCAAATACACTTTTCACAAAAAAAGGAACACTTAACCACAGCAGATCTCAATGCTGTCTGAACATTAACCTGATGGTGTCTTGTGGGGCATCAGTGAGCTCCTGGACACTGTGTGGTGGTACTTGGCAGCGTCAAATGCCCCGGTACACAACTTCACAGAGGTACTCAACTGAGTAGGCCTAGGAAACCAGTCAGTAGCATAAATTCTTTTGTCATGCAGGAGCTGCCTGCACACTCTGACCACATAAGGTTGGGCATTGTCCTGCACCAGGAGGAACAGAAAGCCCACTGCACCAGCGTAAGGTCTGACAATGACTCTGAGGATTGCATTCTGGCATCTAACAGTAGACCGGGTACTTTTGGCTATCACATGGAGATGACTGTCCAAGAATATGTCTCCCAGACCTTCACTGACCCACCACTATATGCCACAGCCATTGGCTTTCTGTGATTCCCCACAATCCTTACTCTTTAGACTTAGTCTCTCAACTATTGATGATATTTCTGGTTTTATTAAGAAATCTAAATCATCAACATGCCAGCTAGATCCTATTCCTACTCAGTAACTCAGTCTTAGTCTCAGTCTTCCTACTCAGTCTTCTTTTTCTGAACTCTTTAGTTACTGATATCATTCATTCCTGCCTCACTTCTGGTACTGTCCCTTCTTCTCTCCAAACAGCTTCAATAACTCCCCAAAAAACCTGATGCAGACCCCAATGATCTGAACAATTATCAACCTATTTCAAAGCCCAAGTACATGTGCAGCTCTCTGATAATATTTTGTTCAAACAATTTCAGTCTGGTTTACGCCCATCTCATAGAACAGAGACAGCTTTGGTTAAAATCACTAATGACCTGCTTTTGTCAACTGATTTCGGTCTGCTAAATATACTTGTTTTTCTTGATTTAACAGCAGCTTTCAATACCATCTTTCACGACATTCTTTTAGTGAGACTATCTTTCATTGGTATCAGTGGCACTGCTTTAACCTGGTTTAGATCATATCTCTTTGGATACACTCACTTTGTTCAAATTAAAGATTTCAGATCTCAGTCTTTTCCTATTATCTCTGGTGTTCCTCAGGGTTCTGTTTTAGACCCTCTTCTTTTTATTATCTATCGCCTAACTCTTGGTCAAATTTTCAGGGAATTGCCTATTCAATTCCATTGTTATGCACATGATAGCCAGCTCTACATTTCTGCCAAACCCAATATTGCTCTACTCTTTTTGACTGCTTGTTGGAAATAATAATTTGTTGAAAATAAATTTTAATTCTTAAGTTTTTGCTTAACCTACTAAAACTTAACAGTGATAAAACTGAGGTTCGTCTTGTGGGTACAAAGTCCATTTTGGCCAAGTGCAACAATCTTTCACTTACTATTGACAATACCGTATTCTTGCCTTCTTCTCAGGTAAAGAGTCTGTGTCATCTTTGACAGCACACTATCCTTTGAAGCACATATTAATAACATTACCCAGATTGCATATTTTCATTTATGTAATATCAACCGCCTTTGTTCATCTCTTACATCAACTAGTACTGCTACACTTGTTCATGCCATGGTCACATCTCGCATTGATTATTGTAACTCTGCTCTCTCTGGTTTGCCCGCCAAATGTCTCTGTAAACTCCAACTGGTTCAGAATGCAGCTGCTTGGATCATCACTCGCACCTCTCACTTTGACCACATTACACCTGTTCTTCAACAGCTTCACTGGCTCCCTGTTAAATCACAAATAGATTATAAGATTCTGCTTCTCATGTGTAAGGCCCTTCACAATTTAGCACCTCCATATTGCTCTCATCTGTCTATTCAATTATGGTGTTCTCAGGTAAATGTAAATCAAGCTGCACAGTGCTGGGCTGTGAGCACTGGTATAGAGTGAGGTGACCCTCATGCCACCCTCATGTAGTCTTGTTTCTGACAGTGTGGTCGGAAACATGCTCACCAGTTGCCCACTTGATGTCATGTTGTAGGGCTCTGGCAATGCTGGTCCTGTTTCTCCACATACAGAGGAGCAGATACTGGTCCTGCTGCTGGGTTGATGCCCTTTTTTTGCCCTGTTCAGCTCTCCTTATGCAACATGCAATAAATAAAAGCAAACAGAAACATTGTTCACCTAGCCCTCTTGTTCAGCAGCGTAACTGCACAGGGGACGAAAGAATTCCTAAATGTATGACAACGAATCTTTGGCAATCTGTATCGAAAGCCTGAAGGAAGAAGTTGAAACTTAACATTAAGTGGATGATCTACAGATACAACAATGATTTCAGCCCTATGTAGAATGTGCCTTTGATAAAGTTGTACTAAAGGTGATTGTTGACACCCTATAATCTGACTACTGGTTTTAACAGTAGTACTAAGAAGATTCTTGTTCTTAATAGTCAAATTACCAAACCAGTTTGTAAAAGCAAATGTTAAAACCGTCTCAATAAAAGACTTAAAAAATAACGTCATTAACTTAGAGCACACCCTAAACTTGTTGAGTTTTCTAAAAAAAAAAAAGCAATCTTTCTTGATTTTCTTGTATGTCTTGTTTGTGTTGTGATCAAAACACAACTTATCAATAATAGTGCCAAGATAGCAATAGCTGTTACTTCTTTTAACAACAATACCGTCTATTGGTGTAAGACTAGTGTCCTTCTTCTCACACCTAAAATCAACCATCATTTCTTTGGTTTTATTAATATTAAGTTTAAGAAATGAGTCTTTGCACCACTCCACAAACTCATCCACAACTGGACGTGGCTACTCTCATTGTCTTTGAGCAGACTGACTATAACTGAGTCATCAGCAAACTTGAAAACATATCTATCCTCGTATCAAATACAACAATAATTTCTACATAAAATAAATAAAAGAGGAGATAAAACCCTTGTGGTGAACCCATAAAAGAAACAAGACTATCTGAAAATGAGTCATTTAGCTTGACTCTCTGAGTTCTGTTAGTCAAAAAATTAATAATCCAACATGCCAGGCCAGTATCCAGTGAAAATTTATCCACCAACCTCTCTGCCAACAAATGAGGCTGAATCGTATTAAAAGCAGAAGAGAAATCCAAATATAAAATTCTGGTATGATTTTTTTTGTCCTTCCAAATGCTCATATAAAATACTAAGAAATGTTGCTATGGCATCATCCACCCCTCTATTAGTCCTATACACCCAACAATGCAGACGAGCTGAAGGCCACTATCAAAGCAACCTGGGCTTCCATAACACCTCAACAGTGCCACAGGCTGATCACCTCCACGCTGCACTGATGCAGTGATTCATGGAAAAGGAGGCAAGACCAAGTATTGAGATATTGACTTTTGGGTTTTCTTTGGCTGTAGGCCATAATCATCAACATTAAAAGAAATAAACACTTGAAATAGATCACGCTTTTAAATTTGTTTCCCTTTTTGAATTGAATTACTGAGATCAATTAACTTTTAATCTAAGGGTTTGAGGTGCATCTGCATACCACAACATATGTCCTACAAACACAGAAATATCTATTTAGCTTGTATCACTATGAATCAAGAGATTAGCAGGAGAATTTAGCAGTTGGGGACACAGTGTGAGACTGCTATAAAACTTGTGTTAGCAGCTATAGTATATCATTATTAAAAGGTTACCCTGCTGTGACTGTTCCCTACTGGTTAAGGGCTTTAAAAGCTGTGGGTTACAGTTCAATCTGACCCCAATTTGGTATCTGAAAACTAAATGAGATGCTGAGGGGCTACAGAAATGGCAGTGTGTATATAAGATCTTTCACTTGCGCTTCTTCTTCTGTGTTAAAGTAAAGACATTGGTGAGCTGCTCTCCATCACAGCAAACATAAGCATTGCCCAGTTAACTACTAGAGCGTAGTGTAGTTATCTACAGCTGACATCTTTAAGTCAGATCAGCATGCCTGCTAAGCTGTAGACTAACGTCAGCAAACAGTCAACATTGCACAACTGCTTTCTTCCCAAAAGAAAGGATGCACTGATGCTGTTTTGTTTAGAGTACTGTCAGTGTCTGTAACCAAAGCTGGAATGTTCAGAAGAACTATCAAAACACTTTAAATGACCTAAACAGTGTTCCTGGACTAGCTCTGAGTTTACTAACAGAGAGACTGGTGAACGTGTGTAGCTGCATGTGTGTTTTTCTGATTAGCACTCATCAAAACTTTTAAATCTCTTTGATCCAAGTGCAATTAAATTAAAATATAGTGAGTTGCATGTTTATTAGCGCCATGCACATTGTACCTACAAACACAGACCAAGTACAAAATGGTTGGCCATTATATCAGATACACCTACCATGTTTTGTGTAGTTTTACAACAGAAGTACATCCCAGAGTAATATTGCTTTAACATATCTTAAAGATTCAAAATTTGTCTCAATAATTTCTTTATTACATTATTTCTAAGTTGACAAGTAGAGTATTTTGTGGACAATCAAAAACAAATAGAAAGACTGTATTGAAAACACAGGCCACAGTGTACAACTTTACAACTATAACTAACACACAACCTATAAATCTGTGATTTCAAGTGCAGGAAAATTGGTTATAAAATAGCCTGTGAACACCAGAACCTTTTCATTTTGGGCCTGTGGGCTGTGTCTGTCTGCATCTGCATCATGACTTCATATGGAAATTAAACATTTCAGTGTTAAACTGTGAAAAAGAGATTTTAACTAGCCATAGTACGACTAAGCAGTGCCATAGAGGCCATTCCCCTAAAATGACACCACTGACAGTGTGCTGTGTGCACAATCTAGGTCTGAAAAACAGTGCTTCAGACTTGACATTGGGGTTATCAGTACAAATCAGAGATGAAATGACAGCTTAGACAGTTTGAAGGGCATTGCATGAAGTCAAACTCTAAGAAAAAAAAAACATTGCTTGCTTTTCAGCACAAGAGCACATTCTTTGATTGGACGAGAAGAGATACATTCATTCAGCTTGGGGTTCAGCATGTTTGGCGTGAACCTGGCCAGTAATATAAGAGTAAATGTATAGTGTCAACAGTGAAGCATGGAGGTGGCAGTGTGATGATATATGGCTGCATGAGAAAAAAAGCTTGGGAAGATGACATTTATAGATGTGTATAAAAAGGCAATGCAATTTGGTAATCAGATCATGGTAACCTTCAAGTCTACATGAGTCAGGCAGCCATAAGAGTTGTGTTTTACATGTGTACACTGAGAAATGAATCAGAGAAAAAGGTTACATGTGCTAAATATTCAGATTACTGAGTTAACTCTATGCCTCTTTATCACATTTCTTAATTGGAGTACACTGTTTACATGACCACTTGAACAATCAGATAACCACAGAACTCCAATTGTGATTGGATTATTAAGTGCAAGGAAACATACTCAGTATGATTCCTGTTCTCCAGAAGCCTGGCAAAAATGGAAAATTCCAGCACGATAATGATCCAAAGCACACAGCCAAAATCATGCAAAAGTTTCTTTAAAAAAAAAGTGAAAACTGTGACCTGACCAAGTATGTCACCAGATATTGCACAGTGCACATTTCTACATACCGCAGGTTTACTGTACTTACTGACTGTAGTCCATTCACTGTTGCACAGTTTATCAGCTGCCACTGAACACAGTACGTCAGGTGCTACTTGGAGTTTCCAATAAAATGGGCAATGAGTGCAGGTACAATAACCTGACAGCTTTTATATTGCTGTTAATTTTACTTTACACACACACACACACACACACACACACACACACACACACACACACACACACACACACACACACACACACACACCAAAGGCAGTTTACTACGTCCAGCTGAATGCTAATGTTTTATTCACTATAGTAAAATAATATAGTAAATAGCAGATTTGGTTCAGATTTCCGTTTTGTTGAATAGCTGGAATATTGGAGGCAGTGTAAGATTAGAGGAGTGCTCTTTCAGTCTATCCATCTCTGGCTTGCTGACAGGTGTTCAGCCATCTTCTCTCCCAGCAAGAGTTTGGCACAGTGTAGATTTTGCTGTGTGGGAATGTAGGGCACTCACCCTCTGCAGACAAGAGCCAGCCTCACCTCGGCCAAGAGGGGAGTTTACAGCAGAAATAGCCCACCACTCATTTTATTTTCTCTCTTTCTTTTTCCCCAGTCCTCCATTCTCTCAGAACAACCGAGACAACAATTACCTGAACCTCAACTTCGACTATAAAGGTGAGACTGGCGTGATTTTCTTTTGTGTTAAAGGCTGTTTAAGCACATTTGTTTTATAGTGTTAATGTGATGTCATACATGTCTCATGTTCATTGAAGACATATAGACTGATCAGCCATAACACTACTTTGTAGTTTGTAGTTGTACAATTACAGAGTCTAGTCCATCTGTTCACACTGTTCTTTAGTGTGCAGGACTCCCATACCACTGTGTGTTGCATGGGTATGAGTGGATCAGGCACTCAGCAGTTTTTTCCATTTGGTCTGGTTCTCCCACAAAATCAAACACACTCTTCTCTGAACGCTGGTGCTCGGTGCTCAGTCTAAAGTGCATGATGGTCCATGACTGTTATTAGAAAACATGCAAGCTAAAACATTCACTTGGCTTTGACTAAAAATAAGCTTTTAAATAATTGTGGGTCCTGTAAGAGACACATCTTTATCATTATCTTTCAGTGACTGGAGTGATGGAGGGAGAACAGATGTTCTCCGGTTTCTTCTTTTCTCTCTCTTCCTCTCCTTCTGCTGCAGTTGTTCCACTTGAAAAGTGATCAAACACAACAGGCCTGTTTGATTAAGAGATAGTAATCCTCCCAAACAGGGGAAGGCCCATCTGTGACGGAACACATACACACACACACACACACACACACACACACACATGACTGCATGCTTCTACGCAGACACATTCATATACACACAGACACACACAGACAGTACATCCCGCTCTACAGGACGGAGCAAAAGTCTTCCTGAGAAATGGATTTGTGCTTGTAGAATAAATGCAAATATACAGACACTACTGCTGAAAAGTTTACTCAGAATTTTCCTTCACAACATTTCAGGAAAAACAATTCTGTCTGTTTGGAGACTATGACACTTCTGCAGATGCTCAGTCTTCTGTGGTAGAAGGTGAGGTAGGACAGCGTCACTGCTTTTTAGCTCAGTTTTAGTGTCTCCTACAGTTATTGACAGTGACTTTATAGGCTTTAGTACAGAGGTTTAAACTCCACAGGATGTTTAGCACATATTTGGTGTAAGGCATCGTGCGATGTAGGAATATAATGGATACATTACAATAGCAGATATTAGCCCATAAACAACCTCAATCAACACTATAGTACAATAGGATACATTGTGCAAGAGTTCAACTTGAAACTGTTGTTCTGCCCAAACGTTTGCGCTGCAGTGTAGTATAAAGTCCAAAAGTAGATTATTTGAGTTAATTTAAAGAATAAAGATGATGCCATAAGTTCCACTGATGGCATGGATAAACATTCATATACATAAACATACATACATTCACATATATGCAATGAAATATAAATATAAATGCAGTTTATATATGTACATACATATAGATACAAAAATACATAAATGCACATACATGCATATCATTGTCTACAAATATACATACCTCATACACAGTCTCTGACTCTCTATAACACAGAGATACAGAAAAAATTCCCATTCAGGGGTGAATAAAATCAGTCTACCACACATGCACTTCTAGATAATTGAGGAGAGCAGTACATGCTGTCATACACACACACACACACACAAACACACACACACACACATGTATATACACACAGTCTCTCCCTCTTTGAGTGATCCTGGCCAGTGAGGGTATCTCCATAGAGGCAACTGATTTGTTTACTCTGCCTTATGAGTAGATTTTTCCTCTCCATTCTCTGCTTCTAAAGACCAATTCAAGCGGGTCGCCCTGGGAGACAGTGCTGAAAACACACACATACACACATACACACACACACACACACACACACACACACAGCAGCTGCTTCCAATTCCATGTGGCCTCCAAACCCAGAGCTCATTTTAAAGCGAGCGGTGCTGTCAGAGCCCGTCTGGATCCACCACCTCCACATGAACACTTTCTGCCTCCTCTCTGTCCTTTTGTTCACTTTGTCTCTCTCTCTGTCACTCCTGACTGGTGCACAAGTTTAGAGATTGACTATATCTTCTCTTACAGCATAAAGATAAAATAAATGGAGACATTTTTACACTTACCCTGCATGGACTCAGCCAGCTATGAGACATGTTTGGTGTCTGAATTTTGGTTCTTTAGATTTGGATAATATAGCTAACAAATAATGGAAACTTTTCTGTAATTAGCATCATGCCTGAATTTTGGACGTACTTTTGTCCATTTGGAGAGTGAGGTATGTCATACAGTGTCATACTCAACACCCAGGGCCTTGAGTGGCTTAGTGGACTAAGGCTGACACTATGATCAGAGGATCGGGAGTTCAAATCCTGGTCATGTTGCTTGTCATCAACAGCTGGGCCCTGAGAGAGCAAAATTGGCCATGCTTTCTCTGGGTGGGTAGATGGCACTCTCTCCCCATCATTATGACCATGCAATGGCCTGCTTGCTCAGGCATCTGCCAGTCAATCCATCAGAACTGGGGATCCTGTACTTTCCTCTGGCTGCCCAGTGACGATGTATCAGCAGAAGTTTAGGCATGCTAATTTAGGCATACAGTTAAAACAATGCTATAATAATAATAATAATAATAATAATAATGTTTTTATTGATATATACCACCTTACTACATTGAATGCTTTACATTGAAGCCAACAGACAGAGATAGGTAAAAAATATTAAAATAAAATCATAATAAATCCAAAAGTAATAATAGAAATGGGCCACAAAATGCGCAAGACGGGGAGCTTCACTAAAAAAATTATTAAGACATTTAAGGAAGGGATCAGTTTTAAAACACAAATAATTACAATAAAAAAGCCAAAAAAATTATTGACTTCCATTACTTGTTTAGCCACATTAGCTTCCACAATGTCTGTGCAAAACTAAAAATAGCAAAATTTTGACACCAAATATTCCATGCCCACATTTTAAGGGAAAACTGTGGATGTTTTGGCAAACTATTCATTTGTTTGTAACACAGTGGTCACATTACAGCTAAAAATCTTCATGGAGTTCATGCTAAAAGTCTGTTATCTAGTGATAATGACCAAAAGCCGGGCTCATGTCAGATTAACTGAGATGTAGTTCTCACTGCTTCCCCTGCAGGCCGTCATGGCAAGCACGGGACTTTTCCCAGGCAGTTCCACATATCTAACCGGAGCAAGGACTACGGTGATGGTAAGTTCCTTTCACTGGAACAATGCTTGTCTAATTGCACTGTTTATAATGAGAGATTAATGACTGCATGATATATAGGTGTGAAAATATTTTTTGAATGTGCATATTTGAGTCAGTTCCCTGCTGTAGGAGTTATCAACAGTATTGCTTGTAAGTAATACTCATGTATGTATGTAACTTATAAGTTATGTTCACAGGAATTTTAGTGAATTGTTTCCAGACTGTGTGTTTTTGTTCTTGTTTGTAGCTGTGGTGCCAGCGGAAATTGCACAAGTAGTCAATTACACAATAAAGACATTGTTAAACCTGTATTTCTCAACTGTGTTCTGTACCCTTTCATAACAGGTAGAGTCCGACACAGATAGACTAGCATGAATTGCAGATTGAGGCTTATTGAAGGAATTATTTACTATTAGTGATATACCTGATTTTAAGCATGTTTGGCTATATTTTTACATCAGTTTGTTATTACGATTTGTGTGACCGCACCTGACCCACCTGACTAAACATACACTGGCTGGAGGCCCTTATTATATATGTGGCAAGTGTGTGTTGTGCTCTCTCTCTCTGTGTAACCTTAGCCTATGATATGTGTTTCCCCAGAAAAGAGGGGTATTAAAACACAAAACATGTGTGCGTGTGTGTATGTGTGTGTGTGTGTGTGTGTGTTACTGTGTGATTTGTGTTTCCCCTGCCAGGGAACGCACACTGACTGTATCAAAACAGCAGACTCAGGGCTGTTTCCTGTCTAGGGGACACGGGAAACTGAGAGGGAGAGCGAGAGGGACATTGAAGGAGAAAGAGAGAGGGAATGTGTAGTGACAGGAAGGAAAATGAGAGCTCTAAAAACTAAAACAATGTCAGCTGAGAAAAAGTACTGAGAAATTCTGTGTGTTCTGTATTGCATATATAATACTTTACATTATATTATAGCCAAATGAGCTCTGAAGCCTGAAAGCACCCTCAGAGAACATTGTCGTGGAAGTGTACTACACCCATCATATGTTGTACAGTAAACGGCCGTATTCACGGAGGTTAGGTACCAGAACCTACCGCGAATAACGCAAATCCACGAATACTTGTAACCCCCCGTAAAAGTGCACATACACTTTGTGCTGGAAGCCTGAGAAGAAGCTGGGGGCATCTTAGGGGTAAAAGAAAAGCAAAACTAGTCAGGCCTACGGCTCCCGCGAAAGTGGCTGTGTGTTGTGCGGATCAGCCAATGAGAGCTGGCCTTGTACAGCCATCCGAACGCCAGCCAATAGCGTTCAAGTATTGGAGCATGCACGTACCAAACTGTTGTACAGTACATATGTTCTACAGAACAAACCACAAATATGTGGGTTTTCCATGAATAACAAGTAGACAGACTAGAACAACACACACTAACACACCACCACCACATCAGTGTTACTGCAAGAATTTTCAACCACACAAATAATAGCTGCTCTGTGGGGGTCCTGATCATTTAAGAAAAGGTGAAAGGAGGCTAGTAAAGTATACAGAGGAACAGATGAACTGCAGCCTGTAATTGTAGAACTACAAAGTGCAGCTATATGGTCAGTGGAGCTGATAAAATGGACAGTAAGTGCAGATACAAGGTGTTGGTTTGTACCTAATAAAGTGAACAGTGAGTGCATGTTTGGCTGGTAGAATTGCCAGTGGAAGTATTTGTTTAACTGGCAAAATTTCAAGTAGAACTATTTGTTCTATATGTTTCCTGTTGCAAATGTGTTTGGCTGGTAAAATTCCTAGTGGAAAAATATGTTTAATAGGTACAATTCTGATTGGAAATATATGCTTGATATGTACAATTTCCAGTGGAAATATGTTTGGTAGTAAAATTCCCAATGAAAATAAGTTTGAACTGGGAGAATTCCCAGGAAGATATGCTGGACTGGTATAGTATTCACAGTGGAAATATATGTTTGACTGTGTACTGGATTCTTCAGTCAGTGCTGTAGATTACTGTAGTTAGTTAAGCAAAGTTGTTTTTCAAAATATTCACTTTAAATGCACTCATGTAATTGGTAACTTTCTCTCTGTTAACCCTTTCAGTTTTTTTTTTTTTGTCTCAGGTCGGAGGACGTTCCCTCGCAGTTTCATGCCTCAAGAGAACTTGTTCCAGCTGGTTCCGTCCAGCCGCACGCGGAGCTATAATGGAGAGAGCACTCTGCAGTACACTGGAGACATGCACTCCATCAGCTGGACTGAAAAGAGCAGCCAGCACAGTGCTGCCAAATGTGAGTACAGATACACACATACATTAATTACAACTGTACCTTACAGTGGTGCTTGTAAGTTTGTGAACCCTATAAAATGTTCTATATTTCTGCATAAAGTTTACTAAATAATTTATCAGATTGTCACACTCGTGAAAGAAGATAAAGATAACCAAATCAAACAAATGAGACAAACATATTATACTTTGTCATTTATTTATTAAGAAAAAATATCAAAAAAGACATATTTATGAGTGGCAAAAGTATGTGAACCTCTAGGATGAGCAGTTAATTTGAAGGTGAAATTAGAGTCAGGTGTTTTCAATCAATGGGATGACAATCAGGTGTGAGTGTACACCCTGTTTTATTTAAAGAACAGGGATCTATCAAAGTCTGCACTTCACAACACATGTTTGTGGAAGTGTATCATGGCACAAACAAATTAGATTGCTGAGGAGCTCAGAAAAAGAGTTGTTGATGCTTATCAGACTGGAAAAGGTTATAAAACCATCTCTAAAGAGTTTAGACTCCACCTATCCACAGTCAGACAGACTGTGTACAAATGGAGGAAACTCAAGACTTATATTAACATTCTCCTTTGGTTCTCTTTTAGAACTTATGTGACTATCTGATGAAGTTTTAAGTCAGATTTATGCAAAAATATAGAAACTTTCAAGCACTGCTGTATAACAGAAAAAACTGTGTTGAACCTTACCAGAGGTAATAAAAGTCCACATTTCTACTGATAGCACCTCCTATTATTACTCTAATTATAGAGTATCCTTCCAGTTTACTTTTTATGTACTTAAACTTAAAGTGTTCCAATTTAGTCCCAAGTAAGTATACTTGTAGTGTACTTGCTAAATAAATGTACACTTAGGGAAATACTTTTATTATACTTAAGTTTACGTAATAACATGTACTCAATGTATACTTGTTTTTGCTAACGGAGTTCATAAAAATCTGTCACTGGACACCATGTACAGGATGGAAGCACATGCAGACCTGCATACATATACACAGCCATGTAAAGCTAGCCTGCATAGAATATACTGGAAGCCAGAAGAGATGTCTGAGTCTGAGTAATGATCACATCCTGTACCGCTGCTCTGTCTGCCTGTGGTGTTCACTGTCAGTCTGCTGTACACACACACACACACACACACACACACACACACACAAATAACTGACCAGAGATTCATAGTTAGTAATGAGGAAGTGTGTTAATTAGGGCCGTAATACTCCCTGTGTGTATGTGTGTGTCTCATTCTCTCTGCATCATAAACGTACACATGGCAATGCAAACCCGCGCAATAAGTCAGACTTTAAGAACTAAAGCAGTCCCAACCACACAACTAAAAGACAGCAAGATGGATCATCTGTTTGTTTATCTGTCTATTAATTAGCTGCCCACAAAGAAGTTGTTGACAGGGAGTTTATAGGCTTTAATGCTGTGCCCTGGTGGTTACAAGTCTGATCTTGTGACTGGAAGGTCGCTGGTTTGATCCCCAGGTAGGTCATGACTGATGTGCCCTTCAGCAAGGCATCTAACCCCAACGGCTCCCCAGGCACCATGGATAGGGCGGCCCACCACTTCTGGCACATGTTCTCACAGCCTAGGGTGTTCACTAGTGTATGTATTACTGCACGGATGGGTTAAAGGCAGAGATCAAATTCTGTTGTGTGCAATCACATTAGCAAAAGTTGAAACTAATCTAATCTAATCTAATCTTTAATACGTCGTGGAAAATGTTCCGTTTAATGACGACTCCAAACTTTTGAGTGGTGCAGCAGAGACAGCTATATATGGCCTCAAACTGCATTGTAACTAGTAAAGTGCTTACAATTGGTCAAAGATGGAAGAATACAAAAAAAAAGAGAATATCTTTTATATTTTAAAAGTCTTTTAAATATCAAATAACCTGTAAAAGAGACATGTAGGCACATTTTGTATGTTCTCTGATTTAGATGTGTTATATTTAGATGATCCATCTGGTGAATGAATAGAGTCAGAGGGAGTAAAGGATGAAAGAAGAGAGAATAATTCAGTGTCAGCAAGTCGGTTCCCTTTTCTTGTGCAGATGGAAATAAATCAGCCTGAATGTGTCTGAATGAGATTAAGTTGTAAATTCAGTTGTGGTCTGAGACAGTCAAGTCTGGGAGTCTGAGTAGAAAATTGCTGTTGACGCTGTTGTGGTCTCTGTCTGTGTGTAGCCCCCCGGGCGCCGGTGAACTGGCGTCAGGGAAAGCTGTTGGGCCGCGGTGCTTTTGGGGAGGTTTACCTCTGCTACGATGCTGACACGGGCCGAGAACTGGCGGTCAAACAGGTGCCCTTTGACCCCGACTGCCATGAGACCAGCAAGGTAAGCAGATAAAACACTAATCTGTTATTCATGCACAATTTCCTGCAATTACCCTTTAAATCTCACTCAAAAACATGCCCATTTCATACGCTGTTCTCCTGTAATGGAGATTTCCTACTGCGTAAAGAATGTGATCCAACAAAGCTGTCACACAGTAGTTTTTCCTCTTTTGAAAAATAACTATAGTAAAAAGCCTTTACTGACCTGAAATAAGTTCTGAATGAGCTGGTACAGTCACTCTGAATACATTACAGTGTTCTAGTATTAAAATAAGAAGTTTTTTCATGTTTTATTCAGTAAGAGAAAACACTGTAGCTCACTGAAAGATCCGATTGTACACACCCATCTATTTCACTATGACACACACCTCTGGATACACTGTAATAATTGTAACATTTCATAAGTTTAGACCACATTGATTAGCATGGATATAGCTGCACGCTATATGTCCATTTATTTAGATCAACAACTCAACACAGATGAGGCACGCAAGTGATGCAGTTAGCGCAATGCTAACCGGTGGGGTACAAGCATCCATTACTTCAGATATTTAAAATTTGGGGTAAGATGAAAACTGTGTAAATTTTCATTTTTACTATCATCATCATCTCACCCCCCTCTATGTTCTTCTTCTCTTCGTTCTTTGTTGTAGGAGGTGAATGCACTAGAGTGTGAGATCCAGCTGCTGAAGAATCTCCGGCACGAACGGATCGTTCAGTACTATGGGTGCTTGCGGGACCCTGAGCAGAGGAAGCTGTCCATCTTTGTGGAGTTCATGCCAGGGGTGTGTATGTGCTCAATATATATTCACAAAGTTTGTATACCTCTTGTCAGATTGCAAGTTTTGTTGATTTACTATATAATGGGGGCAGCCATGGTCTGGTGGTTACATATCTGGTCTTGTGATCAATGGTCACTGGTCAATCCCCGGCAAGTCATGATTAATGTGCCCTTCAGCAAGGCACCTACGCCCATCTGCTCTCTGGGTGCTGTGGGTAAGGCTGCCCGCCCTAAAAAAGGTAAAATTTCCCCACTACAGGACTAATAAAGGATTATAAAATGTAAACATTTTTACAGCCCTCGACAAATACAAATATGCTTTTTCGACAAGTGCCTACAGTAACACATCATAAATTCACAGTGTTGTGAAAAAGTTGTTGTAGTATTGATTAAGTAAACCAATTATTGGATAAGAACTATAGGTAATACTGAACTACCACGAGTAGACATTTGGAAAGGGTTAAATAAACATGCTCACATACAGAAAATTACTACTTATTTTATTATAAGTTAGAGCATATAAACACTAACTGACCAAATTTGCAGCTTTTTAATTCTTAACATTTTAAGGGTTCCTTTGCACAGCAGTTTATGTATAACAGTCCATAACATTTTCACAGTTTAACTTTCACTTTTTTGGTGAACTGTAGACTTAAAATGATAGAGTGATATTCTTATTTGACATGATTTTCACATTTTAGTGCACAATTTCAATTTATTTTCTGAATTGAACACATTTGAAAAATTAAAGCATACAATATTTGCATAGGCCACATCCTAGGTTTTTTTTTACTATCAAATATTAAATTCAGTAAATAAAGAGTAAATGTACATTAAAATGTGCAGTTTGATCTCTGTAGCAGATGTATTCATTTATTTGCACTATTTTCACAAAATCAATTAAATATAGTTTAACCAGGTTTGTACTAACCTTTGCATAATTCATATATTTGTCTAATCTATCTTCCTCACTCTTCAGCACCCAGTAGGAAATGAACAATATGGTCAATATGATCTGTAAAATCAAAAGACGTATTGTCTTATATGGAGACGTAGTAGTCACATGGTCCAGACTTTACAGAAATTCATGTGTTTAAATGGTAATTTCTTTATACACAAATAGATTAATGAATAAAGATGATTAATCTTATATGTATATACAGGCAACAGCACCAGCAAGAAAAGCTCAAATCAAATAGAAGCATCCTACACACCCAGAGTGCAAAAAGCCAAAAAGTGTCCACCCCTTCTCAAATATGACAGCATGGCATTTGAAAGCACAGCAGCTCTGTTTTATGGGTTCATTTTCTCTGTAAATAACAGCTTTAACGAGTGGCGGCCCCACTCAGCCTGCTTTTAATATCCACATGACTGTTTTGAGGCTGTGGTTAAGTGTCTTACTCACATGTGTGGAAAAAGGCAATTGTTTATATTTGACCAAGGTCTCTAGCGGAGAACTGTGTTGTTGGCTCGAGCCCTGGCCAAGGTCCTTTACCATTAGCTCCACTATCTCCCACGCTTCTGCTCACTGATAAAAGGAAACAAGAGGAGAGAAATGGAGTTTAGAAAAAAAGCAATTATAAAGAAGAGTCATGGAAAAATAGAGTTGTGACTGATACTTTAAGAGCCAAAAGCTACATTTACATTAGCCCAAATGAAATGAGCTAAATGAATGTTTAATGTCTGACTTTTGCTTCTTTCTGTGTTACCAACTTAGTGACTTTGTGAAGCGACTATTCAGACTCAACTTTTATTTTCACAAAAACGTGTAATGACAAATCTAGTTACAAACCATAGTTACTTTTTGATGAACGTTAGTTACTTTCCATAGCAGATCAGTATTGCTTCACAAGCATGAGGCACAGCTCTTAGACTGTTCCTCAATATGTTCTCTTCTGTGTTCTTCCATCCTCATTTTCTTAGTTGATGCCATCTTCAAATGTCCAAGAACACAAACAAGAATGGCTAAAGTTGTTCTGATGTTGTTCTTGCCCCTCCCCAAATGCTGAGGATATTTGCTCAGTGCCAAAGAGAACGACCTGAAATTTCCAAGACATGACACAACACATGAGTTTTAATGTTCCTCTATTTTAAGCAAAACAGTACAGTAAATCAGTATTTTTTTTAAATGTGATGAGAAGTACTTAAATCTTCATTTGACAATGCATTTGTCTAGTTTGCTTTAGTGTGATGTGTTTTAGTTTGTTTTGAGCATTATCAACAAGAAACAAAGCGAGAATGAACGACAAACGTATAGATGAGTGACAAACACATAGGTGGATGCTTTGCTTTTTCAAAATTTGCTGCGAGTCATGTGGGCACGCCAGCAAAAACCGAGCAGATGAACAATAACTGGGACAAAATTTCCCTGAAAAAAGTCCCTGTTACCAGAAACAGAAAAATATGTAAATGAAAACAGCTTCAGGGGAATTATCTGTATTAAAATACAGTATATGTGTGCATAGAAAAAAGCAACCAGATGTAAAGAAGTCATATGACGCTGGCAACTTGCAAAACTACACAATCTTACAATATGGTAAATACTGCATCATGTCATCCACCAACATTTAGTGACTTTTCAAGTGGGCTTTAGCCAATTTCCATTTAAATGTAGCTTGTTTATTTTTGGAGCTACGAGCTAATGTAACTAACATGTAAACTTAAAACATTTACAACTAGATTAGCATATTGTGCTAACTGCATGCCTAAATCTTCAGACACAGGCCTTTAAATGTGTTTTCTGACACTCTATGACTGTTATCTATAGAAATTGACAAAATACAGATAACATTCACAGTAGCACAGGTTATTAAAACATTAGCTACGTAAGCTAATTGTGTCCATTTATGCATAAGAATGTGTCACAAAGTGCTAGAAAATATAGTAGTGAATAGTAAGTCGACTTGAAATCAGCAACTAAACACAGTTTAAAGTGTGTGATGCAGTTTGCACAATGCTAATTAGCATACATATTTAGCTAAATTACCTCCAGTATAACACTAGCAACAAGCAAACCAGACACCAAAGTTGTCTTGACTGAAAAAAAAATGTCAACAAACTGAGGAAATACAATCCTTTAAATCTACTCTTGTAACACATTTTAAAATAGAAAAGTAACCAAGGCATCCTAGCATGGTGGAGCATTTTGAACTATTTTTGAGGGTTTGTTAAGGAGTGTGGAGCTGCTGAGTGGACAGCAGAACTGGATCTTGCATCACGTGTTTCTGGACAGAGACCTTGAGGAGACATTGTTTCCACCACATGAGATGAAAACAGGAAAGCCGAGGAAATGCAGCCTGCGTTAGCCTGTTTGGGTCAGAGTGTCGAAGAACACACACGTGTGTGTGTGTGTGTGTGTGTGTGTTTGTGCAACCCACTGGGGGACCATGTTTTGAGAATAGAAAAGGCTCAGCGTCTGGACAATGCCTAAAAACTTCCAGTTTCATTTGGGTAAACAGATGGAAGTTGGCCTCGACATGAAAAACACAGAACTGAAGGACGCTTCTTGGCACATTGCTTTTTCTTATGAAATTTTGTGCTGTCACAGTGGTGACAGTATGTTTTGTTGTTATTTTAAACACTGACTCACTTTTTGCTGGAGTACACAATATTTGTGCAATATATAATTGTGTTATTTTGCACAGAGTAGTCCAGACATTTCAAGATTGAGAAGCAATAATCAGACTGATGCTTCTATCAGTAGTTTGATCAGTGGAGGATGGATTCCCCTTTGCAAGTCTTGGTTCCTCCTAAGTTTTTCCTTGCCACTATCACCTTTGGCTTGCTCGCATCATTCTTTGGGTTTTCATTCAAATAGTCTGATTCTGATTATGTAAAGCTGCTTTGTGATCATGTCAAGCAATGATAAAATCATTTCAAAAATTATTTTGGGTGGCTACACTTTGGGTCTCTACAGATATGCTTTATTGATCCCTTTTCAGGGAAAACATTTGTTTTGAAAGACATAGAAGAGGTGCAGATTATGTTTAGTCTTGCATTATATAATTTGTGGTGAATTGAGTAGCCAAGGTGAACTGTATAGACGGTGGCAGAATGAAGAGAAGATTTTGTTTTTTGCAGATTTTCCATTCCACATTAACCCTTTAGCATTCTGCTCAACCATTTGGTAGAGCACTATATCTTATTGAAGAATGTGTTCAATTTAACACAATGTGATTGTTCCATCTCTACCAATCAGTAGAGTTATGGTAGGCTAAAAAATATCCACTAGAGGTCATTAGAAATGCAACATTTTATTGTCTGAATGCAAACCAGCAATGCTTCATATCATACCACAAGGAATAACCTGGATCAAATGCTGAAAAGCCCTTAGTGCTGTTACACCACCACACAGATTTTAAAAAGTTAACTAAATGATCTTGTTATTGTACAGTTTTTGTATTTGTAGTTTGTTCTGATTTTACCATTAAGTGCCATCTCATTGCATGTTTAAGTGCACATAAAAACATTGACTGTTTTATCTTATTAATATTATTATAATTTTTTTCATCTGCTATTTGATACATGCTAAGAACACCCACTGTAACCTTGGCCACCCCATGCAAAGTGCACTGGATCTATCCCTGCATTCTGAGAGTACTTCCTTTAAAATTTCAGTATATTAAAGGAACACTCCAGCATTCTGACACTCCTCTAGCATACAGCCCATGGTCCAGTTACCATGATTTCATCATTTTGACATGTGTCCCTTTATTAAGAAAAGCACAGAAAACACTCAAAGACATTATTAGAATAAGAGCCAATTGGCAGCTGTGGCAGGTTGGAAAATGCTGAAGTCTTTAAGTACAAAATTCAGTTAGTATAACAGTTGTTTCGTTAAGTGGTTATTGACTTGACCACATAGACCACAACCACACAGGTCCACAAACAGGCCATAACACCTAATAGTTACTTTACACCAGACTTTAATTGGAATTTGGGAATTTTCCTTTTAATTGCACATCTATTAACTCCACTCTGCTAGTTTGAAGTTTCCTGCCTCTCCACCCTTGTAGATGGATAATCCCCTGGCATGCATAACTACTAAATGTGTTTGTATTTCTATCCAGGGCTCTATAAAAGACCAGCTAAAGGCGTATGGTGCTCTGACTGAAAAAGTGACCCGCAGATACACCAGGCAGATCCTGCAGGGCGTCTTTTACCTCCACAACAATATGATAGTACACCGAGACATCAAAGGTAAAATTTGCTGACAATTCATTCAATGGATATAGCTTATTCCTTTGTGCTCAGATGTAAAGATTGAAATAAAGATCAAAAAGGCAAATACATAGAAGAGCCAGTTTTAGTTCCCTAAAAATGTTTTGCTTAGTAGCAACTGTTTCTGGTTGGACAAGCAATAATCTAATTCAACATAATGAGAAACATTGGCACACAGCTACATGAAATTGCTACATTTAGAACAAGTGATTAAATTCAAATGATTCTTGTTTTGCTTGCATGTGGAAGGTCACACTGTTATGTAAATATAAAGTATTGAAATTATGCAATGTTGTAATTTCCAAATTGCAGTTAGTCCAGGAGAGTCCTATTTATACATTGAGAGGAAAATTGGGTTAAAAAAATAATCAATTGAAGTCTTTATTAGGGAACCCGGAGTGTTTTTTCTATGGCACTTTCTCCAGAGAAAATTTTTTGGACCTTTTATTTTTTCAAGAGTGTAGATAGGGACACAGATGAACCCAAAAAAGTCTAAAATGATTAACTATAGAACCACTCCTTAAAACATTCTAATAATATCTAGCAATATCTTACTGCTTGGTGGCTGATATTTGGGGAAAAAAATGGTTTGGCTCTCAATGCATCAGACAACATTACTCCCTTTAGTTGTAGCCAAAAGAAGCAGCAGCAGCAGCATTCCTCTGAGCAGTCAAGCAAAACTACTTGAACCAATGAGCTCTGCCCACGAGAGCACTTTTCACGTGAATTGCCAAACATCCCTATAAATCAAATGTCTTGAGCAGACGGTCTTTGCATTGCTTCCATTACCTTGTATGAGAAGCACTCATTGCTCACAGTGTGATATGGCTACAGCAGTCACGCCAAAACAAACCTCCAATTCTTTTCCCTGATTTATGTATGAGCGAAAGAGTCTTTTTCATTCCCGTCACAAACTGGAAGCTCTCTGGAAATATCTGCTTGAAAATGGAAAGGAGGAGTCAAGTCTCTTTTTTGTCTTCTCTCTCTCTCTCTGTAGTGAGACAGGGTTTAGGGTGTGGAGATTTTGTGGCTGGTGTGAATTAGTCACTGCTCAAACAAGCACAAATCTTACAGGCAACACTACAGCCTGGGATTTCTCCAACGGAAAAATAATTCCGGCTGGAGGCGTGGGAAGAGGCAGGCATGTCTCAGACCATGCAGCTTATAACCAAATGAATCGTTTTCTGTAGTTGTATGTACTGGCTGGTCAGACATACATATGTGTGGGTGTGTGTGTAACTGGATCTCCACGTGTCTCCATCCAGGCGCTAACATACTGAGAGACTCTTCCGGAAACGTGAAGCTGGGAGACTTCGGTGCCAGCAAGCGCATACAAACCATCTGCATGTCCGGCACAGGCATAAAATCAGTCACTGGCACCCCCTACTGGATGAGCCCAGAAGTCATCAACGGAGAGGGATACGGCCGCAAAGCTGATGTCTGGTAAAGACCTTACAATTACTTGGAGATTATCACATATTACTGACATATTAACAGTTTCTTGGCCACAGTGATTTAATATGACTAATACTGTTACATATCATTGCTGATGGATGCAAACTCTTCTTCACAGGTGAAGGAAAAAATATTGAGTTTTGGATCATTTCCATTTTTTTAATAAATGTCACTCAAATGTCAAAAAAGTCAAATAAAAATGCTTTGAAACTTGAAAAATTAATAAAAAAATAATAAATCCTGTCACTGAATTTTGATTCTACACTGTGTGCACAATTATTAGGTGAGTTTTTTGACCGTATTATCATTTTGTGGCATATGCACCAGTGAGCAAGTTGTGATATGATTCCTTATTTATGGCAGTGTTCTTAGGCACAATTTTGAGGGTACCTGCTCCCGTGGATGAGAAGCAACCCCACACATGAATGGTCTCAGGATGCTTCTTCTCCAGACAGTCATTTTTCCAGATGTTGCAAACAGTCTGAAGGGGGCTTCATCAGAGAAAATAACCCCAGTCCTCTGAAGTTTAATCCCTCTTATACATATAGTTATTTCCTCAGATGAAGCTGAATTGCGAATTCTGGTGAATTGCAGAAGTCTTAAAGAAGAAGGTTCAGCACTTTAATTTATTGTCTTTGTGTAAACTGGATGTATTTGTCAATAAAAGTTTCAAAATATAAGGAATGCTTAACATTATACCATAGAAACATCCGACAAAAGCTTCCGAACAAATTAAGGCAGCAAACTTTTTGAAAACCAAAATTTGTGCCTTTCTCAAACTTTTGCTACAGAAAGACAAGAAGTGATTCATTCTGAGAGATTAGTTCTACGTTTGGGACTTAAACATCAGTAAAGGATTACAACCAAAAATCAATTCTTCAACTTTTTAACATTTGTTTTTTTAAAGCTTATGGCACATAGTTAGGCAGAAATGGCCAATGTCAATAAACAGAAGAGAGTTTCAGCTCCTATCTCTTGCATGTATATTAGAATATAAGAATGTAATGAATCTCTGCATGCACAGAATCAATACAGGTTAACAAATATGATGACACCAATTGTGATTCTCTGCATCACTATGGTAACTGTAATAGATTGTTTTGTACCGTATCCATAAAGTCTCATTCATTTTTTCCTCTTTATCAGGAGCGTCGCCTGCACAGTTGTGGAGATGCTCACTCAGAAGCCCCCTTGGGCTGAATATGAAGCAATGGCAGCCATTTTTAAAATTGCCACACAGCCCACTAAGCCGAACCTCCCGGAGAGCGTGTCAGACGCCTGTAGAGACTTCCTGCGGCAGGTTTTCGTGGAGGAGAAGTGGCGGCCCACCGCTGAGGGGCTTCTAAGCCACCCTTTCGTCCAGGGTGGCTTCTGAAAGTGCCAGAGGTCCAGAAGGGCCCAGGGCCAGTTAAACTGACCCACTGACAATCACCACTCTGCCTTCCAGGGTCCAGGGGAATCTGCCTAAACCTCTCCAGCCCACTCAGAACAAACTAGCTTCTCAGCGGGAGGAGGGGCCGTATATCTCAGACCACTCAATAAACGCACACACGCCCCTCAAAGGCCAGACTAGAATTTGGCCTTTCAGCTGCCACTGTAGGTTTGTGGTCTGCAGATGCATCAACACTCATCTCACATACGTACACACATTGAAAATCCAGATTGTAGTGGTGGGAGGCCACAGTTTGTTTACATTATATGATCCCCAGCATAGATCACATTAATACAGATAAAAGGTGAGGTGGAAGTTCTTATGTCTTTTGGGTACCCCAAAGCAAGACTGTGCCATTGCAAAAATGATACAATCAGGGATTAGAAACGATTTTAGTTTGCTCTTAATAGAAACAATACTTTTCAAAATTTTTACTTTTTAAACTTCTCAGAACCACCAATATTCCGCACTCCTGTAACTGAGGAATAACTGCCGATTTGTATTGTTTTCCATTTAGTTATTGGATAATAAGATGTAATAAAACATAAAAATTTCATTATAATATGGATAATAATAATGTAATCAAGCTAGTCAGATAGGATAGTGCTAACATACTTAACATTAGCACATTTAATTAAATGCTGCGTTCGAGTCATGTTGGAAGCTTTAAAACAAAGTGTGCCCACCATTTTGCAACTCACAGCCCATTCAATCCAC
Source organism: Crenuchus spilurus (assembly GCA_036984385.1). NCBI lineage: Eukaryota > Metazoa > Chordata > Actinopteri > Characiformes > Crenuchidae > Crenuchus > Crenuchus spilurus. The sequence goes on from BRDA01001714.1 coordinate 48,473, forward strand.
CATAAAAATGTTCCACAGCCCAGAAGAAAGTTCATTAAACCAAAACCACATAACTTCATTCAACAAGACTTCTGAGCACACAACACAGAGTGGTAGTTGCTAGCTTTCTCTTCCTCTGCTTGTGAAGCCTAGTGTTTGGTACTGTATACAACGTCTTTCTTTGGGTTTCTTTGGCTTTCTGGTTTTCTCAGTCAGATATGTGTCCTAATCATTTATAGATGACTCAGCCTCAGGATTGTGCCCTGTTTTTAACCATATGATGAACAAATATACAATACAAGAGAAACAGCACTAATAACTTAATTAGCTTGCTAGTCCACCAATTAGCTATAGCTCACAGGTTGAAAACCACTGCCTTAGAAATACCAGTTTCCCATTTTGGACTCTTGGAAACCCTAAATGTGAGACATGGAACCAATGGTATTTATATCTAGCACAACCTATCATCTTGAAGTCATGATTATGAAACATAGGATTTAACCTTCGGTTTTCTGATGAGCACCTGAACGCAGCATTAGTCCACATGCCTCCAGTGGAGTTTCTCATTACTAAATACACACCTTTTATAATAGGTAATTAGGCATCATAACAAATGAGTATAACTGGCTATCATTAGCTAGTTAGCATCTTGATTAAGTACTTTATTTCCATGCTAATAAAATGTATTGCTGCAACACAGTTGCAAATGTAAGCCAACTGATAGACAGAATTAAGTTTTATATTTTATTAATATGGAAAACATCATGAAAGATGAGAAATAATATTATTTACTAGTTTCCAAATAATCACATTTCAAAATAAAAGTCTCTGCACCGTTTCTAATCCCTGGAGGTGAGGGTTTAGAGCTAAACTTTAGTCTTTGAAGTCTAGCTTGTTTTTTTGAAAGTTAAGAGGGTTCATTTTGGGGTTGACTTTCAAGCCTGAAACAAGAGGAAAATACACACTCTGGCAGTTGAGCGTAGATGAATACTTTCAAACAGAAGGAAGCGTTTATTTCTTTTTTTTCTCCAAAACCCCTGGTCAGATTAATTGAACAAGGTGCCGCCGGAGGATGACTGCAGTTTTTGGTGCCATTCTTTTAGAACACTCAGCAATGGCCTGCTGTTTTTGGAACAAATCTATACTGTAAGATACTCCGTTGAGTAATTTTAGCTAAGGTTACTGTGTTTGATGGTTAGAATCTAACCAAATAAGAATGACACAGACCAGCACATGTACAGCCACCAAAGTGGTGAATGTGTATCCAGAGAAATTAGCGTGAATTTCTTTTAGACTACAACACTCAGCTGAAGAAGATTGTGGTCCTTTCTTTTTTCTACAGAGCAAGTTTTTGTAGTTTTTTTTTTTGTTGTTGTTGTTGGTCTTTTAAAGCACTCCTATATCAGTGAAGTCACTGTAAATCTAAGTCACATGTTTCCACTGCAACTTTTGATATGTATGAGTATCAGTTTCAACATGCAGGATAATCGGCTAAGATTTTGAAAAGCTATTTTTATAAATACATAAATACACATACATTTTATCTAGATGTTTGAAGACCAGTTTTTGTATTGCCGTATAGTTACAGGATCCAAGCAATAGTCTAATAGACTATCAACTCATATGACTGATTTGTTGGCTTTTGTGTTCAGTCATATAAATAGAAACAAGTTCATATTGTCAAAACCAACCAAAGAGAAACTTTTATAGTATGTGCTTCATTACTATTGCGTTTCTTTAATATCATGCATATGCAGTCATATCTGGATGTAAAGTTGTTAGATTTTTCCAAATTTTGAACATTGTGGTGTAATTTGGAATTTTAACAATTTGGTGAAGTTTCCTTTGCGTCCATGTTTCAATGGAATTGGAATTGGTAATATTTGTTACTGCAGTCATTTTTTATATATACAATCACAATAAGCATTCTCTTCCTGAATGTTCTCCAGTTTATTGCAAAGCAATATTGATGAGAGGGGAACTTGGAAGCCGTGAGTCACCCAGAAATCGTATTTACCCAATTTTATACTTTACCAAATGTCCTCCATCAGCCAAAACATGATAGTTATCTCAAACCACATTCAGATATTAGTGAAGATATGTGGACAGTATGATACTGTATGTTTTATATGATTGTATAATACTGTGATACAGTATGATACTGTAAACTATAAAAATGAATAATTAATTATTTCTGGGTAACCCGTTTATTTAACATCAGCCACAAAGATTGCCAAAATTAGTGCCTTCTCTGATACTGTCTTTTCATTGAAATTAGACCTGTCAGATTTTTTGTTGATGAAATGTGCATTCAGTTGTCCTCATCAAGATGGAGCTCCATTCCATTCTTCAGTGGAGACCATAAATGATGCTGTATTTTTAATGTATAGATTTACTAAGGAGAAAAAAAAGATTGTATTATAAATACAGAGCTTATAGAAACTCTTGACACCTTTTAAAGTGAATACATTTTTACTGCATTAGAGCTTAAAAACATTTAAACACATTTAATCTGATTCTTTTACATTTGCAGTAGGCAGCTGACAACTGTGAAATGAAATGTTTTAAATATTTTAAAAAATAACACAAATGAAAAAGAAATACTTGAGCATGTTTCACACTAATACCTTTCTGCCATATTGGTAGTATTTGTTTACTTTTCCTGGACTGTAATTTTAAAGCCTTTCCCTGTTGAAATTAACAGAAAATGTGCTGACTCAAAACTCAGTTACCAAGTGTGAAATGCTATGAAACCCTGTAAAAATTCTAAATTTAAGTGAATGATATCCTTGTTCCACTAGGAACTTTTGAGCATTTTGTATAGAAATGTATCTTCTTTTAAGAAGACAGACTGGGCTCCTCCAAGAGCTTTTTATATGTCAAGGAAGGCTTTTTTGAAGTACAAGAAAGGTTTTCAAATAAACTATTAAAAACATGTTCCTGGAGGCACTTATGGGTTCCCCTGGTGTAACATTCTGAGGAACTCCTAGAAGATTATCCAGGATCCTTTTGTTTTTAGAGTGTACCTTAATTGCAACTTCTGAAAATAGCATGTAGACCAGGGGTGCCCAATCCTGGTCCTGGACATCTACCACCCTGCAGAGTTCATCTTCAACCTTTAATCTAACACACCTGATCCTGGTAATGAAGACTTTCTCATCTGAATGTCAGACTCAGGTGTTTTGTATTTGAACTGTCCAGGATGGTAGACCTTCAGCAATATTTGACTAAAGGAGGTGCACAAAAATAATGAAATTTTGACGCCAAAGCTGAACCAATGCAGCATATGATCTTGCTGTGCTTCACTGAAACATAATGCTATATTGTAGCTAGTAGGCTTCCTGAGAGGAATAATCTCAACTAATGCCCCTTTCATGGGCAAGTTGAATGATTTTAGGTTATTGACTGGATATATTTCACCCTGCTTCCTGGTGAACATGTGTATGTGTATACTTTGCTGACTGCTGTAAAGTATCTTGAGTTAGAGAAAGGTGATATATAGATACTAGGCCATACTCATAATATGCATCCTTTGTGATCAGAAAGGGCGGCACGGTGGCTTAGTGGTTAGCACGTTCGCGCCTCAGCGCTGAGGTCTTGGGTTCGAGTCCACATCCGAGTGGAGTTTCCATGTTCTCCCCGTGTCTGCGTGGGTTTCCTCCGGGGACTCTGGTTTCCTCCCACAGTCCAAAAACATGGAGGTCAGGTGGATTGGGTACTCTAAATTGTCCATAAGTGTGTGTGTGTGTGTGTGTGCATGCATATGTGTACACCCAGTGATGGATTGGCGCCCTGTCCTGGGCTTGGTTGGATAGTGTAATGCCCTGCCCTGTGCCCAGTGAAGGGGTAGGGGACTAACCGTGACCCTGATAAGGATTAAGCGGGTGGGATAATGAATGAATGAATGAATGTGATCAGAAAGAAATTTAACAGCAATGAAATATAGCACTTTTTGGCAACATCCATAAAATCTGTGATATTTGAGAGCCTAGCTCCATGAAATTTAGCAAACGTTCAATTGAATTTAGTAGACCCCTACTTAGCACCTACCCTACTTGGCGCTGTTAGCCAATGGGCAGTATTGCTGTGAATAATTAAAGTAAATACTCTAGCAAATGTTCATTGACTTCTACAGGTTTTCTGTCCTATTTAAATATGGGGAAACATTGAAATTATTATCCAGTAATTGAACACGTTATAATGATAGAAAAACATGATATAACATGTTATAGTGATAGAAAATTGCTGATTCCTTGAATCTGTCTGAAAAAAAAAACTTGAGTGAATAAGTATACAGACTTTAATTACATCCATCAAAACTGAACTCAGGTCTAATCAGATCTAAATGACACCACATAGTAATCACACTCTGTGTTTGGCTGTAATGATTCTGTCTGATACAGAAAGTCATTCTCCTGGAACAAAGATCTCCAAACGTAAATGAAAAATTGACAGAGGTGAAATGAAAGTTGAGCCACCAGGAGAACCAGGTTAGCCTTCTAAAGTAGTTGACCAGGGTTAGAGCCTAGTATGGTGTGGTCACCAACAGTACACAGTTCTCCACATAATATGAAATTTCATCTTAAAGGGATACTCCACCCGTTTTTCAAAATGCATTTATAATTGATAATATTTACATTTCAGCAACTGAATTTGGCAGAAATGTTATTGAATTATTTACATTTTCTAATATTACAAGGACCTACACTGCTGAAGAACAAAAATGTAAATTTATTTGAACATTCACAATCCTGATTTTATTAATGTTCAAAATTTTAGAATTGGTGTAGAGCACGTGTATATTCACATGGTTATGTAGTACATTACATAAAGATTTACAAAATCACAATCCTTCAAAATCTTTGACTCTGACAGGCTAATAAATGTGAATCTTTTAAGGGTGTCTGAACTTTCTGTAAGCACTGTAAACATTTTACTGCACTTTTATGAGGTTTTATTATATTCAGAATACCTTAGTTACAATATTACCAAACCATTGTAGAGCTGGATTTTAGATTTTATCTAAGAGAAAATGGCCTTGACGGTTTTTGACAGAGGCTAAGTATGAAACCTTCTTTATTGCCTTCATGATAAAGCCTGAACACATTTATTCTGAAAGTGATTTTGTACATTTGAATAAATAAATTAAATGTTGAAAATCTCAACTGTGGTGTTAAAGTCTGTTAATGTGTTTGAATATGGACTGTTAGCATACTGTCATTAGCATAAGTTAACAATTCAAATCATAGACCAGGTAACTTTGTGATTTGTGTGTGTAATATTTAACAATGAGGCCCTTACAAAATGTAGGTCTCATTATGAAATTTGATGTTACCAGCCCATTTTCATCTGTGCTTCCTTCTGGAGTTTAAAGGACATAAAAGCCATGCTGAGGGAGTGCAGAGCAGGAACCTGCCTCAGTAATGAAAGCTTTCCCTAATTTATGCCTGCTTTGCATAAAATTGAGAACAATAAGAGCAATTTATTCAAGATTCACCATCAATATAGAATAGTAATGTGTCAGATTGGGTGTGAGGCACAGAGGTCGCAGACACAGTAAGATAGATACGGTTTCCTAGACACTCAAGAAAAACTCAGACATGAGCCAATAAACAATCCAAAGTGAAAAAACGAGTAATGCATAAACAAACAAAGGGCAGAGGCTAAGAACAATGACAGGTGTGGGTGAAACATGGAACAAGAATAAACAGAGAAAAGAAGGCAGCTGTGAGGTGGCAGCAACGATTGAGAGACGAACGCAACGGAGAGGAACTTAAACTGAAGATTTATTGAATAAAACAAATTGGAACTAGAACTAAAACTTGGAAACAAACATGAAAACTAGAGATGGCAAACGATATCGAGGCTTCGGAGCTTGTATCAAAACAGTAGTGTTACGTGACCGATTATGTTTGAAGCTTCGGACGTTATCACTGCTTCGGTCCGCGGTTCATTGGTCGATTGTTTTTTTAAAGGCACAGTATGTAGTTTCCAGCGACATCTAGTGGTTTAGTTTCCATATTGCAACCAACTGAAGACTTTTTCCACAGCCCCTCCCTTCCAAACATGAAGGAGTCTCTACGGTGGCCATAAGATCTCATATCTTTGATACTCCCGAATGCGATGTCTAGCAGCTGTAGAGCTAGTGATATGTCAAGTGGTAAGATTCATTTTAATTAGAAATTTAGGAAATGTAATATGTAAAATTATCATAGCTACAATGCAGACGAAACATATTTTCTGCACTTCAGTAGTGCTATTGTAAATGTTAGCTGTTTTCTGTACAAAGAAAACACATCAAACTGCTTCACTGTAGACAGATAATGCAGACAGGACACACATTTTTCTCTAGTCAAGGTAAGCTTGCCATGCTCTGAAGAAGGCACTTCAGCCGATAAGAGTTCACACAACAAGCTCATATTAGCTAAGCTCGCGAACTAGCGCGCAGCTACAAATCTCCTGTTCTACCTTAAATGCTGCAGCAGTGTTCAGCTCCAATGCGCTACAATGTCCTGCAGCACAATTTAAGGTGGAATGGGGGAAAACACTGCGCACACAAATATGAAGCTAAGTTTCATCATGTTTTCTTTGATGATTGAAGTTGTTTTCTCTTCTTGACGAGCATAAGAATGTTCTGCCATCTTAACAAATAAACCAAAAAACATTTATTCTTGCTTCTCCTCCGTGTATTTCTTCTTATTGAAGTATATGTTTATTTCTTCTTCTTCTCCTGTTTTATGTCAGCCAACGGTAAAACAAAGCTACAGCGCCATCGAATTTGAGTGGCCAATTCATTTTTGCAGTTCAGACTCCATTTGAGGGAGTGACAACGGCGACGGCCAATCACACATTAGCAAGAAACGACAGCCAATCAGTGAGCTTGTGGCAGCCTAAAGGGAAACCGGCTTGTATTTCAGCTGCGTCTCTATTTAATATAGCATAACATCTCACTCAAGCGAACCAAACAGAATAGGGGGAGGGGAGACTAGTATGTGAAAGAAACGCTTCTCAAGTACAACAAAATCCCGGACATATGTGAAATTCCGCCCGGACATTCTTTTTAAGTCTCAAAAAGAGGACATGTCCGGGTAAAAGAGGACGTCTGGTCACCCTAATATAAACAGCTTATTCTAAGGTAAAATAATCAAACAACTTCTTAGTTTATAATGATTAGATGTGTTTTAAATCATTTTTATTAGTGATTATCTTAAATTCTGCTAAAAGATAACCCGAAATATTACATACTGTGCCAATCTGGTTTGTTGAAATGTGTTTAAGTGGTTTTATCTGATAACACCAAACCTGTGTCATTTTATTTACCAGAATAGTTTACTTTAAGCAAATATACTTCTTAGTAGAATACATTTTACAATTTTGTAAAATTGCATTAAAGTACACGAACACTGGAGGTGATGTTATTTGTGAATAACATCACATCTGTGATAATGTACTGTACTGCAACAAAATAAATCACAGATGTGATTTATTTTTCACAATAAGATTCAGACATCAGATATGTTTATGCTGTGTTTTTGTGTTGCTAAAATTTGATAGCTGTTTTTGAACAGGTTCATGTCCATCAGGGGGCGGCAGAATGTCTAGCTTCCTCACTGAAGGCCTGGGGCTGGACTGGAGGCTCAGAGCTTAATGGTTTGAATATCTGCTAATGAGAAAGATAAAGAGCATTAGATTTGCATGATTCAACACTATAGGGTATTGTTTTCACTGTGTGATATATTCCTGCTGTTGTGAGCATATTATAGATATTCTCAGACATAAACTGCACATTTCATAACAAACAGAATATAATTAGTCATTTACCGTATTTAGATGATCTAATCAAATGTGACTGACATAGTGTTGTTTTAAACTCTGAAAGCACATCATTGGCTGGTATAAATACCCTTAATCAAGAACATCAGAACCAAGAGCCAATATTGATACTTAGACAGTGAATACAATAAATTAATTCAAGTGCAAACATATCACAAGTCTATGAATAGAGTACAGTTAAATACATGTCAAAGAGAGATGATCTTTAATTCCACCATTTGGGATCTAAGACAGAGAGAAGTCTTGACACTAGTATTCCATGCATATTAAAGGATGCTGAGTTATACTTCAAAATGCTTTAGGTACACATCAGATTTTGATCACCATCAAACAGGAAAGGAATGGTCTGTTTTTGAGTTTATATGCAGGGTTTTAAATTTGAATCAGTCAAAATACTGCCTCCCATGTGGAAGACCAGGGTTCACTTCCCACTTTGGGGAAACACACACTTTGAGCAAGACTCCTAATGCTACCTTCACCTAGATGTATAATCACTCTGGACAACCGCATCTAAATGCTATAAATGTACAGGGAATCAGTGAATGGAAATCCTGTATTATTGGATTTAGTGCAACAAATAATGTAAAATAAAAATGGTTATATTATTACTTTTATGCTAATTTTAAATACAATTAGTCTCCATTGTCAAAAAATATAGATCCACATTATACATCATGAAATATACATACTCTGCTTTTCAGTTCATTTTTTTTTTTTGGAAAGAATTTTGAACCACATGACACATTTGAGTCATGAAACTTGAGTGTTGCTTTATCACTGTCTTGTTAGTTCACTGAAGCTCTGCTATCTTTTGTAAGTGCAGGTGGATTATGACGTGTGCAGCAACTATGGCAACTGACTGTACAGTGCTGGAGGAGGAAATGACCTGAAAGAGAACAGGAAGTCTCATATGATCAGTCAGGCATTGGACTATGATACTCTACAGAGATATATTTTGGGGAATAATGTCAGATATGGAAGGTTACAACATTTTGTAAAAATATATTTTTTATGCTTGTTCAGATTTTAGCCTTTTAGCACTTTTTTATTGTTAATGTAACAATATTTTATTGTTATTTCTTCTGGTTCATTAATTTATCTGTCTTCAATTTAGCTGTTATTCTTAATAACAGTACCCTGAACCTCACTGTCACATGCACAGGTAGCTCAAGACAAGACATGTCCATCTCCTATCATCAAGGCACCTGAGTGGTCACATGTCAACCACAAACCAGTGTGCTTAATTTGTACCTGATGTGTCACATGGTTTATGATGTAGAAATATTTTCCATTATAATGTACTGAATATATACCTGATGTTCAGTAAGATTCAACCCTAACTTAGCTAACATCTCATCAGCAGAACATTCTTGATGTGTAACCATTAAAATTTGCTTCAGAGGAGTTGGGTTATATGTTTAAGTATATGCTCGTCTTCAAAATGGTCATTATGTGGAATTTGAGCTTTCTGTGTTGTACCATGTTTTCTATCACTGTATGAAAGAAGGTCCATGCTGCCTTTATTGGCGGATGCACTGGCATAGTCTGCATGTGCACACCACCAGAACGCAATTCATGTTGCCATGAAAATGCTTATTATTGATCAGGTTTATCATCATAATAAAAGGCAAGTGAAGTGTGAAATGTATTTATATTCAGATATTTTGCCAGCTTCAAAAAGTAGGTTGTGACATGAACAAATTAAGTTTTGTTATTAAAGTAAAAGAGTGTATGTGTCACATTTAACCCCTATCAAGTATGCTGCCAGCTTGGGCCTTACCTCTATGCCTTGATATTTTGAAATAGGTTCACAGATTGTGAGCTTTTATGCCTGATTTTGCTTGCAGTTGATTGACAACAAAAACCACATTATTGCTATTATTATTGACCATTTTTATTGGCCATACTGTTTGTTTGTTTCAAAGCAACAATAAACACTATAACATTATTTATTTGCTCTTTAACAGAAACCTGGGCATTGAAGGCTAAAAGAACACAAAGAAGTGAATCAACATGCTTGATAAACTATTAAAAAAGAGGGTTCTTTAGTGAAGACAATGATTATATATACAACCATGAGAAAAATTTGCATTCTTAAATTGATTTTTGCATAGCAAAGTGGTTCTTCTTATATATTGAAAACAAGTCCCGAAGCCCCAGAGGTCTGGAGGTCCCAGAGACACAAATGTCCAGACTTCAAGAGCCTCCAAGGTCCCAGAGTCCCATAGCTCTGGAAGTCAAAGAGTCCCATAGACCTGGTGGTCCCAGACCTTCATAGGACCTGAGGTCCCAGAGTCCCATAGGCTTGTTTGTCCCAGAGTCCCCTATGGCCAGAGCTCCATAGGCCTGGAGGTTCACACCTACAGAGTCCCAGACCTCCATAGGCCTGGTGGTCCCAGACTCCCATAGGCTCGGTGGTCCCAGAGACCCATAAGGCCCGGTGGTCCCAGAATACCATAGGCCCAGTGGTCCCAGAGACCCATAAGGCCCGGAGGTCCCAGCTCCATAGGGCCACACAACTTTTTTGTTGTGATTGATTTACTGTGATTATTATTACGTTTTATAGGCAGCATGTCCAGAAGTCCACTGTAGTGGACACATTATATTTTAAAAATAAAACATTTTTAAAAATAAAATTGTTTTCAGTTTTCTCATTGCCTTCAAAAAAACTGGAGAAGTTAAAAAAATAATTTGGAGACATTTTTCCTAGTAGTCAGGAGGGTATTCTTTGAAGAATCTTTCTACAAGCCAAAAGTCTGGTATTTGGTAAATGTGAAGGCCTAATACATGAAGATACAGTAATAATATTGTCTCCAGTTACTACCATGAATTACTGCTTCAACTATGAAACATGCAATCAATTCCAATTCCAGTCAGTACTTTTTTTTACTGAAATGGTAAAATGTCTACCTTTCTGATGTGTCCTATGTTCTGCTGTGAATAAAATATGTGTGTATGAGATTTGCAAATCATTGCATTATGTTTTTATTGACTTTTATTTACACTGGTTTCCAACTTTCTGAGAGTTGGAATTGTATTTATGGCCCACTTACACATCCTTTCAGTTTAAAGGCTTCATGTCCACATTATTACATTTTCAGTGTGGCGCAGTCTCTTCCAGACACCTGTTCACCAGAACACAGAGAGAGGCACACCTACACAACCACACACACACCATTAAATCATAAACTTTATTGAAAACAAGTTAGAAAAAACATTTTTTTTTTGTGCAAGAAATGTTTCAAACTCGGCATGATGAGAATGAAGGCAGTGGAGTCACACATGAGCAGCCTGAAAAAATCATTAGAAATTGTGCATTAAATTCTTTGTAGAAACAATTTATTCAAGTTTATTCCATGTAGAGGATGTGTTATCTTTCACTTAAAAATCAACAGAATATGTAATTTAACCATTTTAAAAATTGTTCCATCCAACTGGATCTCTGTAGTATAAATCATATACTGCATACATAGTGCATGGAAAGTTAATTGTTCACTGAGAACAAATGACTTTTGCTTTTGCATAGACATTTGTTTCTGTCTGTCTATTTTTTACCATGAATAGGAAGTGGAGAGGACCTGTGGTTGTATATTTAAAGGTTATAGAACCTTCTCCAAGAAAGGAGAAGAGAAACACAACCGACTAATGACTGACTTACAGTACATGCAGAGAGAACTATGCATACAGTAGTGAGAAAAAATATGTATACTCTTTTCAAATTTTATGGTTTTACGTATCTGAACATAATAAAAAACATCTGATTTTTGCAAGATCTTAAAATGAGTAAATTAAATCTCAGTTATAAAGCCATTTACAAATAATTTGAAGTCCATCATTCTACAGTGAGCAAAAAATTATTAATAAGTTCACATGTTTTCAAGATAGAAGCCAATCTTTTTAGCAGTGGATATCTCTGCAAATTTTCCCAAAGACAGATCGTACAGTACTCAGAGAAACTGTAAAAAAAACAAGAGCTCAATAATCTCAGACTCTATAGGCATCAGTTAGCATGTTACATACTTGGGTTCATGGCAGTATGGCTTGTTTAGAAGGGTTGTCATGAGAAAGACTCTTCTTTCTAAAAAGAAAATGGCAGCATAGTCAAACTTTGCAAAGTTGCATCTGCACAAACCACAAGACTTCTGAAACAACGTCCTTTGGACAGACAAGACAAAAGTGGAGATATTAGGCCATAATGCACAGAGCCATATTTGCAAAAACCAAACACATCATATCAGCACAAACCCCTCATACCAGCTGTGAAGCACAGTGGTGGAGGGGTGATAATTTGGGCTTGTTTTGCAGTTAGAGGGCCTTTGCACCTTGCAGTCATTGAGTCAACCATTAACTCTTGTATACCAAAGAAATTCTAGAAACAAAAGTGAGGTTATCTCTCTGACAACTAAAGCCTGGCCAAAACTGGGTCAGTCAACAGGACAATAATTGCACCAGCACCAGCTAATCTACAATGTAATGTCTGAAAAGAATCAACGTGTTGCAATGGCCTAGTCAAAAACTTCAGACTTCAGACTTCAGGGTGCCCTGATAGCACTTTTCAACCAAGAACCATTCTGGTTCTTGAACTGGTTCCGTTCATGCTTATAAGAACCTTGGTGCTTTCAGTGAACTGGTCCATATTTCCACCAGTTTTAGTGGAACCAAGGTTACTGTATGTCATGGTGTACATCATCAACAGAGGGCGTTGCACAGTAGCTGTAGTCACAAAGTGAAAAAATGGCAGAGTGTATGGACTAATTGCAAGTTTTCATTACAGACGTTTGTTTGTCTTCAAAAAGCAAAGGTAGATCAAATTATGTTTGTATAAAAGCACACAGAGGACATATAACTTATATTTTAAATGTTATGGTCATTGTTAAACACCCTGAGAAGACAAAGGTTCTCTTTATGGACACAAACATGAGCACAGCTATGATGCTATGCTAGCATTTCTGACTTCCCCAATGAGCAGTTCATGAATAACTTTTTGTGTGTCCCAGGAGCCTTTTATCTACATCTGTCATCGTGTTGGCATTGTTTTGTAAAGAAAAACCCTCCTGTTCACATGTTACATGAACATCAACATCCAGAAAGAACTGATGTGCAAACTGCATTGATGAAGTATTTTAACTTGGTCTGAAGTACAGTATGTGTTTTAAATAAATTGGACTTTACATTATTTACATGGTTCTAATTGTTTTTGTACCTATACACCAAATGCATTCTGTTTATAGATTAGTTATCTGTTTATATTTAGTTATTGGCCACCATCGACACAGTTAAGTGAGTAGCAGAAAAGGTGGTTGTTTACGTAAATATACTGCAGTAAACTGTGCACTATGCTAGTATGTTAGTCTGCACCCTTCTAGAGTCAGGGACATTACAAGTGATAGGGAGAGACAATGAATGGGCGGGTCGATTGGCTACCAACACATTGGGGAAAAAATCTGGGGAAAAATTATACAAAAAAATAAATAAATAAAAATAACAGACTTCAACCCAATTTAAATTTTGTAGCTGGACCTCAAACCTAAATGAAGTCAAGCAACAATGTAAAGAAGAGCTAACCAAAATGTCCCACTTCTTCTGTATTCTAGCCTAGTTTATAGTAAATAAATAATGACATGATGGAATCTGTTGTGTGTTGTTCTTCATCTATTTGTCAAATCTATTACAGTATATAACAGATTTTGATACCATTTCTCACAGCATTCTTTTAGCGAGAATAGCTTCTATCGGTATCACTGCCACTACTCTAACCTGGTTTAGATTATATGTGTCATTATCTATCTCATACCTTTTGGTCAATTTTTTTTTTTAAATTCCACCTTCAATTCTATTGTTACACAGATGATACATAACTCTACATTTCTACCAAACCTAATATAGCCCTTCCTCCCTCTACTCTTTCTGACTGCATGTTGGAAATAAAATCTTGGTTTTTTTGCTTAACATACCAAAACTTAACAGCGATAAAACTTCTTGTGGGTATGAAGTCCATTTTGGCCAAGTGCAACAGTCTTTCACTTACTATTGACAATACAGTAGTGTTGCCTTCTTCTCAGGTAGAGTCTGGGTGTCATCTTTGACAGCACACTATCATTTGAAGCACATATTAATAACATTACCCAGATTGCATAATTTCACATAATATCATACGCAATATCAACCGCCTATGTTAATCTTTTATGTCAAATAGTGCTGCTACACTTGCTCATGCCATGGTCACATCTCGCATTGATTATTTTAACTCTGTTCTCTCTGGTTTGTCATCTACGCTTCTCCATAAATTTCAGCTGGTTCAGAATTCAGCTGCTCACATCATCACTCACACCTCTCACTTTGTCCACATTATGCCTCTCCTTCACCAACTTCACTGGCTCCCTATTAAACCACAAATAGATTATAAGATTCTGCTTTTCACATTTAAGGCCCTTCACAACTTAGCACCTCCATATCTAACTGACGTACTTCCTGTACTCTCAGATCTTCTTCATTTTCATTTCTCAATATATTCCTCATTCACCCTGCTACTATAGGGTCCAGAGCCTTTAGTCATGCTGCTCCTCACATCTGGAACTCTCTACCTCAGGACCTATGTAATATTCATTCTCTATATTTGTAATATTCAATCTATATTTAAATCTCAATTAAAAACTTTTTTTAAACAGGTCTATCAAACTTAACATTTACATTTAGGTTCAGAATAATTGTAGATGACTACCTCTTCTTTTTGACCATACACTCATTTTATTTGTTTTTGTTTTAGAACTTTACATGTAATGCCATATTGTGCTTTTATTTACATGTAAGGTGTCCTATAAATAAAATATATTATTATCTATTTACCTAAATTTAAGACCTACTAAAGACCAGATGGTTTTTATTATTATTGTGATATATAGACTTATTTATATATACATGCGTCCATTATTCCTTTAGAAATTAACATTCTATGTGTTAACAACTTGGATTATAGTATACTGAATAATACATTTATATGATGTATATATTATATTTTACTCCTGGCATTCACACTAAAGTTAATACTATTACTCTGGAGAGTAATTTGTGAAAATGTCTGCTTCTCAGGTTTTGTAGTCAGCACGCTTCCGGATGTCCGGTTTGTCCATATTTGGCATTAACTGATCACGTGTTTCCTGCGATAGTAACTGAAGCTCCCCTGACAGCTTCATAAACCATCAGACTAAACATTTGTCATATTTAATCTAGTCATTTGGTGATATGTCACTGTTGATTTTAGCAACACAGCAGAAAATGTAAATGTTATTGTAAATAAATGTATATTTTAAAAAATTCCAAAAGGGACACTAGATGTTCACAGTATGTTCACTTTGTACCAGCCGCTGGTGGACCAGTATTAAGCAATAAGACAGAGACTTATGAAGAAGAAGAATGGTAAAATGCTATAGTTCAGCTACAATATTGAAATAAATATTTGTTTTTCTTGTTATATTTGTAAAGCAGTGCTTAATCTCTGTAATTCAGATAAGCCTTCATTGCTTTACATTCAGCAGTAAAGGTTTTCTAACTTGTCGTACCAAGTGTAGTTGAACGGGTTAATATGAGTGGAAAAACAAAATACCGAAAGTCGTCGCTGATTGGTTATTCACTCGTGTCGTCGTAGTGACGCGGTCAGGTGACGCTTCCTCATTCTTTGAGCTCAACTCCACAACTAACGTGAGTCACTATTTAGAAAGAACAGTGTTGAAATAACAGTTAATTACCTTATAATGTGGAAAAGCGCTTAACAGGTTTTTTATTAATTACATATTTAATCGACTCACAACTTTTCTTTGAGCACCAATATGGCATCATCATCCTCATCTTCATCAGAGCTTGACTACGAGGCGATTCCTGCCGTCGCGTTGAACTATAGTGTGAGAAAGAAGCTCGGACTGTACTTAAACCCGACAAATACGGTGGCCTCAGACTGGACAGACATCGCTGAGAGAATGGGTTTCAGTTATCTGGAGATCAGGAACTTTGAAAAGAAAGAAAACCCGACTATGTCTCTTCTGGAAGACTGGCAGACTCAGCCTGAAGCCACAGTCAAAGCCTTGTTATGTTTCCTGGAGGAGGCTGAGAGGAAGGACATTATTTCCGACCTCAAACCTCACATAGGTAGGTTTTAGTCAAACCTATTATTTTATAATAGTTTTATTAATGTACCAACACTTGCTTTTTATATTCAATTCACAAAAAAAATGTATAATGTATAATTATGTAATATTTGTTGCGGCCATGGCCTGGTGGCTAGGGATCTGGTCTAGTGACCAGAAGGTCATGACTGAAGTGCCCTTGAGCAAGGCACAACTGCTCCCCGGGCGCTGTGGATAGGGCTGCCCACTGCTTCAGTCACATGTTCTCACAGCCTACTGTGTTCACTAGTGTGTGTGTGTTTCACTGCACGGATGAGTTAAATGCAGAGATCAAATTTTGTTGCATGCAATCACATTGGCAAGAGTTGAATTTAACTGTATCAGTTCTATTTACTGTATCATTGCCATGTATTTACTGGATTATTTTAAGAATCTTATTCCTGTACTATTACTCTATTACTCTGTACTATTACTGTACCTTCACTCAGAAATCATACTTACACATTTATCCACTTACTCCACATGTACAGTAGTTGATCAGCCAAGACATGTTTGGAATAAATATGTAATAAATATATAATAAATAAATAAATATATAATAATAAATATGTTACACCTTTATTTAAAAAACTCGAGTTGAAAGGCTAATGTTAATGCTTACACTAATGTCATGTCAGGTCATGTCACACACCGTCATTGCTTAAGGATGGTAGGCTGCACAGATGAGTCACTTCTCTCCAATGCCATTTGTCTCTGGTTGCTTGTAGCAGGCTAGCACCTGATAATCCAGTCCACGTCTTGATGTTATCCATCCAAGTTATTCTTGGTCTTACAGGTCTTCTGACTCCCTCCACAAGTCCAGTCATAACACTTCAATGCTCTCATATGCTGCCTCATCACATGACCAAAGTAACGTAACTTGCGGGATTTAACGTGTATCAGTAACTCCTTTTGAGTTCTAGCCATCTCATAGACTTGCTCAGTGGTCATCATCTTCATCCATGAGATCTTCAGCAACTTCCTGATGCACTTGTTCTCAAAAGCCTGAATACGTCTTTCTTCCTCTTTCTTCAATGTCCAGGCTTCACATCCATATGTAGCTACTGGCCAGACCAAGGCTTTCATCAGTCTTAGTTTGGTGTTGGTGCTAATTGACTTGCTTTTCCACATCTTTGTCAATTTGACCATCACCAACATGCCCATGGCCATTCTTGTCTTCACTTCACTGGCACAGTCTTCAGCTTTTGTTACTCTGCATCCCAAATATTTGAAAGAGTCTACTTGCTCCAGAAGTCTTCCTTCGACTGTGATCTTCAGTATATCTTCAGTGTTCATCATCACGTTTGTTTTAGCTGCATTGATCTGCATGTTATATTCCTTTGCAGCCTTCTCAGTGCGACTCACCAGCTCTTCTAGATGTTCTTTTGTTGTGGCCAATACATTATATTATACACAATACACAATACATT
>BRDA01001714.1:72716-93495 GCA_036984385.1 Crenuchus spilurus
TCGACTCGCGGGCCCGGTCGGCTCCGGTCGTGTGACGGGGTATCTGGGGTTCTCTGCGACTCGTAGGCTACCTCACAGTGCTTTACACAGCAAAAAGTACAGCGAAACGAGACGAGTCATTGGGTAAATGCTGGGCTTTGTCCCGCCCATCGGATGCTCAGCGTCTCTGGGGGTCTATGGGGCAGTGTGCTGGCCTCGGCTGGCCCGGGCGCTCAGCTTCTGCGTGATGATTGGATGATCTGTCTGAGGCTGAATCGATTTTTGATTGACAGCGAAATGAGCGAATCAGTGATCTTTTTGTGTAAACATCCGTGGGAGCATTTTTACATTTTCATTCTGTTCTGAGTTTAACCGGAGACTTTTCTAATTCTTTTAGCGGCATTTTCTTTGTTAAAAACGACTAGCGACAAATCGAGCTTCTATTTCTGGTATTTTGGTGGTTTTTTTTGTAGCTGCTTGTGTTTGGAGACTGACTTCTATCACTCTTTCTGACTTCTATCGCAGTTTCTGTCCAGCGAGCCCATCCACCAAGCACTCACAGATGGACACTCTTCACACTAGCCTTTTTTAACTTGGCCTTATCACCATCACCAAAAACAAATATGAAGTTAAGACATATGCTTGTTCATCCTTTATCTTGAGAAATTATATTGAGTTAATACTATAGAATTACAATAATTTATTATGGTATTAAAATTTTTTTAGGGTTGAATAGGCTAAACAGTCCAGAACGTGTAATTTCCGCTGCTTTTACTGGTTGTCAGTGATGTTGTTTTGAGAACAATGTAAGCAAGAAGTGGGAAAGTACCCTGTGCTGTAGCTGGTTTGTTCATGAGTTTCAGTTTTAGTATAACTTCCATGGAATCTTTATGTAATAGATTATACCAGTGTTTCTTAATCCTGAACTTTACTGCACTACACATTGTGTTGTTTTTCAGCTTGAACACAACTTAATTTATAGTCCATCCATCCATTATTTTATCAGCTTAATCCTGATCAGGTTCATGGTTAGTCGCCTACCCCCTGACTGGGCGCAGGGCAGGGCATTACAAACTAGCCTAGCCAAGCCCAGAACAGGGTGCCAATCCATCAGCCATTAACTTAAACTAAGAAAAAGTGAAATACTCTTTTCTGGTTTGCTGGCAGGTATCTTCCTTCTGTATAACAGGACACCTCTGAAGTAGATCCAGTAAAAATAGTATAATCACTGTTCTATATAAAAGCTTTGGAAGATTTTAATGGTAAACATAACTGTTGATTAACAACATGTAATAGATTACTAACTACACCAACAGTCAATAATACATTTATTTTTAGATTACTCATGTTTTCTTTGTACTTGTACATAAATACTAAAAAAATGTGTGGCAACTGTATATAAACAGGGTAACAACCTTCAGTGTGTCTTTGTTGTTACTGTATATGAAATAAATAGATTTAGTGGAGGAAAAGTCATGACAGGAGTTCTGTGCCTCCACCTCATTTACTGTTTTTGTGTAACGGTACACTTTGGTGTCATAATTAAACCATTCATGAGGATAAACTTGAGTGTTAACACAGGGAAACAGTAGAAACACTGGATTAGCTAGTGTGTTTATGGCAAACCAACATGGATAGGACTTTGACATTCTTTGCAGAATGGCAGCATATGTGACAATCCTACAAACATAATTATGATGTGCCAATGTTCTGACTATGAATTATTTTGGTGCCCACAATGTTGGAACTCCTCAGAAAGTTGTAGCAACATTACAAAAAAATATACAACTTTGCTGGGAATGGAATTATAATCACCAATGTACAAATAGAAAAGTAAATATACATTTTGAATCAATTTATCAACATCCATATATGTATACATGTTAATTTGTATTGATTTATGAGAAACATACTGCAACTTTGCAGAGTCATGTTTATCTACTTCCTTAAAATAAAAATACAGAATTTCAGATGGCAAGTAACCATGATTATTGTTCTGTTAACTGTATTTGCTTTCTGGGGAGCTTGAGATTTTAAGACAGCCATGTATAAATTCACTGTTTTTAACAGTGCTCTCAAACTTTGAGCTTCAGATGTCAGGGGGTCCCCACAAAGCAGAATTTCTTACTTTAGTCAGGTAATTGAAGCCCAGTTTCAAAACAATGGGAATGGGAAAAGAGCAGCGGTAGTGCTGAGCTTAAGCCATCTGGCTGATTTGGAAATCCTGTTATATAGAAACAACCTCCCTTCAAAAAACAACAACAAACTATAAAAAACCCAAAAGACATAGATAACAGACTGGAACAGAAAAATGTGATTCCAGGGTTCTCCTACATACAATGATTTTTACACTGAAGTCAGAAAAATAATTAAAATAAACAGCATGCAGTAAAGGGTTAACATATCAGAGAGGAACTCTATGCTTCTGAGGGCTTTGACCAATCCTCAACACTTCCTGTGTGGTGGTGCAGACGTGTTGCTCTGTGTGTAGTTAAAATCTGGGTGTGTTGAGAGGCAGTCCAATGTTTTTATTGTATTAATTTTTCCCCTGAGGCCTACTTGTGATGTTTGTGTGGTCTTGTGTATTAAAAATGTATTAAAAATATGTCAAAGTATGTACAATTGAGTCATAATTCATGTTTACATGATCTAACCTTTTAGAGTCGGTTCTTGTGCTTTTATGATATAAACTATCTCTCTCTGTCTCTCTCTCTCTCTCTCTCTCTGTGTGCTTGGGCTCAATTTTCCATCAGCACTCACCTATCCTGCAGTTTTCCCACACCTATTGAACTGCGCCACCTACAATTACCTAAGGCCACCTATGATCATACGTTATCATCTCAGCTGTTTTCACTTTACGTCTCATTAAATCATATATATATATAAAACCTTCTCCATATATAAAATACTTCCTTACGAAGTATTGCCAACCTTTTTTGTGTACCTTGTTTGTGTTTTTCTCTTTAGCTCTGTTTATGGTGCTATTCTAGTTGTACATTGTCTTTACTCCTGAGTCTGACTCCTGAGTCTGACTCCTCTGTTTGCTTTTGAACTTGGATTGTATTTTGGGTTATGGCTCTGGATTTCGCCTTTATTAGCAGTGTTGGGAATAATGGCGTTAAAAATATCGGTGTTACGGAATGACGTCATTTTGTCAGTAACAAGATAAAACAATTAATTACTTTCCCTGTCGTTATAACGCCGTTGACGTTACTGGTCATTAAAAGCGGTCCGTTACTATATATTGATATACTAACAGTAATCCGAGCGGACCTCTGCCCAGGCTAGTGAGGAGTAACAGGTGTTACACCGAGAACTGTGACCTATCGAGATCTGTGACTTGATAGAAGAAGTCACAGATCTCGATAGGTCACAGTTCTCGGTGTAACACCTGTTTAACTCAAGTCAGTAAGCGATTGGCTAAGGCAGCGTTATGGTAGCCAATCAGAGCCTGTGTCTTTACACGTGTGCCGAGAGGCAGAAATGTCGAAGCCGAAGAAAAGTTAGCATTTTCAAGGTGGCGATATAAACATTATTTTAAATTCATTGAGGTTAAAGGCAAAAACGTGCATGTAATGTGTACATTATGTCCGCGGGCGAAGACTTTGTCGACATCCACTGTAAGCAACTCTAATTTAATAAAGCATCTCACAACGACCCACGCAGCTACGAAGTTAGCAACCACCATCCACTAGCAAAGGACTCGGGGCAAAGTCCGCCAAGCAGCAAAGGCTTGATTTTTGAAGAATAAGACTATAGAGGTTTTGTTGTTAAGCTTACTTCTGTTGTGAACAAACCAGTTGTCTCAGGTTGAGAGAATTTAATTGAATTTGATAGATGTAAATGCACTTTATATAGTGTAACTGTTTACTTTTGCTTTTTTAAAGGATTTTATCCTGCACTGGTCTGTTGATGTGCAATAAATTTCAAAAGTTATGTACAAACACCTTTCTGATCTACTCATTTCAACTGACTGTGAAAACTGCTTTTTCAAAAAATCCTTTTTCTTTGACATATAACTTTTTTTAACTGTAATGCAAATAGTTACTTTCCCTGGTAACGAGTTACTTTTATTATAGAGTAATTCAGTTACTAACTAAGTTACTTTTTTAACAAGTAGTGAGTAACTATAACTAATTACTTTTTTAAAGTAACGTTCCCAACACTGTTTATTAGTAGTAAAATTAATTTAAATATATCTGCATGTGTCTGCTCCCTGTCCGTTTCGCACCCCGCCTGACATATTTAACTCATTCAATTTAAAGTTTGTCCAACTCAAACTGTATTATTGCACTGCCACTTAACTGCATCCATGCACCTCTTCACTGTTCACACACATTATACTGTATCTGCTACCTCACATATGTACTCTCTTAATAATGTATATTTATTAGCAATAGACATATTCAAATTTCTGCAACTCACTCTACCACCTTAATGATTACATACTGCACTTTATGTGAATATAACTGTACATTGCAATTCTGGTTATATGAAACTTCATTTCATTGACTCTGTACCTGTACTCTGCACAATGACAGTAAAGTTGATCTAATCTAATCGAATCGAATTGAATCTAATCTAATCTAACATGAGACAGCATTTTTATGTGCATCTCAATGTATACAAGTTAGATATACAACACTATCAGCAGACATCCAGGTAGATTAAGATCTTCTTAACAACTTTTCACTGACTGTTAGGCTACGGACCCATCATTCTCCAGCCTTGATACTCAGCACAAAGGGTTGTGTGATCAGCCCCTCCTCTACTCTTTTTATACACATGACTGTTTACTGATTATCAGTTTCCAGGGACTGAAAGAGGATTCCTTATATCAGCGGAGAGGGTGTCTAGTTTCAAATTTGTAACCAATCATCTCCCAGAACCTCACTTGGTCAACACCAATTATCTGAGGATGGCACAGAATGTGTTCTTCTTTCCAATGACATTAAGGAATGCCAACTTGTTCAAACAGCTTTTGTTGGCCTTCTATCACTGCTCCATAGAAAGCATACTGACCTGTGGTACATCAGTGTGGTATGCTGGCTACTCTGTGGTCAACAATACTGAGAGTCATCTTTTTACCCTGTTGCCCTCTGGAAAGAGCTACAAGTGCATTAGATGTCCAGACTTCTAAACTCCTTTATCCCAGTGCCTTTAGAGAACTGAACTGCAAGAACTGTAAGAGCTCACTGTTCTACTGTCACATTATGCATTTACTGTGTAACACTGAAATCCCATTCACTACCTTATCAGTGGCAATCCATTTATTAATCAGGTATTGGTACTTTTGGCAGTGTAAACAGGTGCCAAGTCCTGCTGGATAAATGAAATCCACATCTCCATAAAGCTCATCAGTAGAGGGAAGCATGAAGTGCTCTAAAATGTCCTGGTATACAGCTGTGCTGACTTTGCAGTTGGTGTAACACAGTGGACCAACACCAGCAGATGACAAGTCTCCCCAAACTATCACTGAAAGTAAATTTTGCATTTCATTTGGAAATCAAGGTCCCAGAGTCTGGAGGAAGAGTGGAGAGGCAGACAATCCAAGCTGCTTGAGATCTAGTGTGAAGTTTCCACAATCAGTGATGGTTTGGGGAGCCATGTCATCTGCTAGTGTTGGTCCACTGTGTTATATCAAGTCCAAAGTCAGCAGAGCAAGTTGGAGAACATTGATTTAGTAACCACAGTATCACAACGCTTGATTGGCCAGTACACTCACCTGACCTAAAACCCACAGAAAATCTATGTATTAGGAAGATGAGAGACACCAGACCCAACAACGCAGATGAGCTGAAGGCCACTATCAAAGCAGCCTGCTTCCATACCACCTCAACAGTGCCACAGACTGAGCACCTGAATGCCACGCTGGATTGATGCAGTAATTCATGCAAAAGGAGCTCCGACCAAGTTCTGAGTGCATATACTGTATATGCTTTTCAGTAGAACAACATTTATGTATTAAAAAATTGTTTTTTGAGTTGGTCTTATATAATATTCAATTTTCTTAAGATACTGAATATAATCATCAACATTAAAAGAAATAAACACTTGAAATAGATCACTCTGTGTGTAATGAATCTATATAATATATGAGTTTCACTTTCTGAAATAAATTACTGAAATAATTTGGTAGAATTAATCCATCATCATACTGCACTGCACCAGCTAGTCCTTTGGTTCACTATTTATAGACATTGCTCTGTCCGCGTTTTATGCAGTCATTGCATATGACAGAATGCAAACTCCATACTGGGCAGGAAATAGTCTAAACTTGGTCCAGGACTTTCTTCACTGAAAGGAAAATATAACTCTAGAGTTAATCCATGTTGGGAATCTGGCTCATTGAGATATTTCACATCAATAAATAATCAGTTTAGTGGCAGTTTATTTAACCCTAATCTAAATAATCTAATTTTGTTTTCACCATAGAAATAACAAATAACTGCATGTTCCACATACACAAGAGGACATTTAAAAGTATAAATGCTAATAGTGACATCAGGTTATCAGCTTTATTATTAGTATAGAAATAATAAAAAAATAACATAAATATTGCCCATTCATAATCTCAGGCCCAAGAGACGCTTCAGTGTGTTAGTATTTATGCCACAAGATGGCAGTAAATATTTCAGCCCCATCTCAGCGCACTTGAGAGACATTTGACTTTTTTGTGAAACATTTGATCCAGGCTGAGCATTTCTATCATGACAGGGTTCTTTGATTCAGTCTAACTGGTAAAATTTTTAATCTTGATAAATTCTGCCTTTTCACTTTCGCTAGACAGTTGAAGTCTGAAAAGTATGTTACATCATTTTTTGTGCTTTTGTACAACACTCTTTATGATATGTTTTAGTATACACAACATATTCACTAAAACATGAAGAATAGCTCATATATGCTGTAAATATTTGTTGGAATTCTGTAGGAGACGAGAAAACCTAATTTGCAAGGACAGAAAAATTTGGCATTTGGACTGGAACCAAGTGCTATAAAAAGTGCATTTAGTTTTTATTGTATGTGTGTATACTGTATTACCAGTAGTAAAAAAAAAAGTGCATCTATTTGTTTTATAAGTGATGAGTATACTGTGATTTTTAAAAATAATAAACTGGTCAAAACAATAGTAAAATGTGTTTTTGTGCTATGAAAAAATACATAAATAAAATGACATTCATTATCAAAAGTTTAGATGTTGTATTTGCAATACATTTCACATGCACTTGAGTAACCTACCCCACTATCAGAAGACTAGTGCCCTATGTTCTGAGGGTAAGTGTGTAGTGTGTAGTGTGCATTATGCCGTAGTCACTAGAGTGCATCATGGAGCTTGATTTCCGCCATGATGGATGTTGCACCAACAAACTACTTTATTGCACATTCGAGCTTTGTCAAAGCACAGTCTTATACTTCTTAACCCTTTACAGAACAGTTCTACAGATTGTATGACTTTGTACTTTGAGTGCATTCAGATAATTTTATTTGACTCGAATAACTGTACCTGCTAGTCCTTCACATTTAATTTAAAGTCTTAATTATGTTTTATGTTTTGTATCTGACAAGCTTGTTAATAATCTGTGACCTGCTGTATGACAGTAAAATTATTCTCTTTTAATATGTTTCAAAGTCTCTCAATGATAGTGGTAACTAATATAGCTAATCAAATATTATTAAACTGTTAATTTAAGCTGTCATGATATAATCCAGTCACACTGTATAATAAAAACAAGTTATATTGATTGGCTAGCACATTATTTTTGTGGCTAGTCTGTTAGCTTGGAGCTAACTTATTGGCCTTTGTTTAGTTTTTATGCGAAAAACTTGTTATAAAATATTCTACTTTTATAATGTAAATAGTTAATTATCTGAATACATGGGAAATGGAAACATTAACATGTATCAGACCCTCCTTATTTTGCTGTATTAAAAACAAATGCATATTTTAAAATCACCGCTTATTTTTCTTGTAAACTCAAGATAAAAGTCATGAAAACGTTTGCTGACAGGTACAGAAAACTATGAAATAATATATTTTGTTTCGTACTACGCTATTATCAATACTACACACAGCATTAAACATTATATGTAATATTTATGTGATTACATATAAATGATGAACTTGTTTTAAATAATAATCCTCTGAATACTGCACTATTGCACTATTACTACCCCGGCCGAGTCCTCTCAGCATGGCGGCGCTGTGTGTCCGTCTCTCGGCTCCGCAGGAATGTGAAGGCGGGGGCCGCTGGTGACAAACTTTGGGAATGATATAGTAGCCGGAGCTGTATGGGATCGGTACCATCCATCTGTGTGGGCGGCCTATATCTGAACACTTATCGCTTATTGTTATTTTTGTTTCGGCAGAGTAAGCAGAGAGCTCAGGTTGAACAGCGCTTGAGTTGAGAGAAGCGCCGTTAGAGCCAAAGCCATGTCGGAGGACCTGAGCTCCCAACCCTGGTCCATCCTCAAGGATGACTACGAGCTGCAGGAGGTGATAGGTGAGAGTTCTGCACCTTTTCTATTGTGTTTCCTCTTTTTAATCAAGCTGCACGTCTTCTTATATCTGTCATGTTTCTGTGTGGACGTAATAAACACAACTCAGACGTGTCTCCTCGGTTTAGCTCGATTGTGTTAGCTTAGCTCGCTGGCTAAGCTAAGCTAGTGTTTGTGGAACGCTTTGCAGCATTGCTGGTTCCCAGAGTCCTGTTTTTAAACAGGGTATGAAAGCAGGGGTGTATGGTCCAAGTGTCTGTTGTGAATTTTAACAAATGTATGTCATTTGTTTTATTTCGGAGCTTTCTTCAGCTAAAGGCGCCGCAGCTCGTTAGCATAAAACTCTGAGAGTTGTAGCCTCTGTTAGCTTAGCATGAACTGTCCTAAAAGTCAGTCAGGTTTGGCTTTAACCTTAATGAGTGTGTTTAGACCGAAGCTCTATAAAGTCAGCGCTTTTATGTATGTGCTTTTATCTGTGTTAGATGATAGTTGGGAGTAAGTGGCAATGCCCAAAGCTTTAAGAGTCCTTGTGTTATGTGTACTTGACACCTGAATGGCTCTTACACACCCATTTCTATCTCATGAAGGGCTTAAAATGAGCTGAGGAGTTCAGTCAGAAGTGCTAGAGCAACAAAAACTCCAGTATTAGTTGGATATGTGTTTAACTATAGGACTTTAACTATACGTTTTAGTGATTTTACACGATTTAGCTTATGGGTATAAGATTTTTTCAAAACTTCTGTTGTTAAATGTCTTGTGTTTTATTGTACGTGAACAGCTGGTTTGGCTCAGAAATGTACATACTGAGCAGTATTGACACACTTGATATATAATAAATATCACCATCACTTTAAGTTGAACTTTAGAACTCTATCCTGAAAATGTTTTTAAAACCAGCTTTACTTGTTTGAAATGTTTCTTTTTTTCTTTTCAACACCTTCCTGTAAAAGGGGCACTTTGCACTGAACAAAGTTTTTGTTATTTATCAATAGCGCTTAAAGTAAAGTTACCATTGATATGCCTCACCAGTGCTGATATGCAGATCACTCGACACTCTTGATAAGTGAATAATACACAGTCATATCAGAATATTATCACTCCTGGTTTGGAGTGAACACGTCACAGAGGCTACCACTTTACTGTACAAGTGTGCACACCAGTCAGTTTGCAAAACGATTGCGTAAAGGACATGATTTGACTGATGTCCAAATGGACATGATAGTAAGCTACCAGGGTGGTAGCATCTAAGAAAGAGCTAACTTTGTTGGATGTTCTAGAGCTGCCATAGCGATTATGACCTGGGAAAGGACTTCTCATACATTTAGTGCCTCCAAACAGCATGGCAGGTGTGCCCCACTGGCTATTGATGACAGAGGGGAACATCGAATCCAACGAGTGGTACAAAACAATTCATACACCACAGTGGACCAGTTTACCTCTATAATGAACACAGGAGCAACAAAAGTCTCAGGTATCACCACTGAGTGAACACTCTGAGCTAAGAGTGGTTATTCCCGCTATTGGATAAGTGGTCATAATATTGTGATATGATTCTGTAGTTCAATTACAAGATACAAATGGATCAGAATGTCTTAAGGTAAGCTTCCTCAGCACTAAGCACAACATAGTCTCTGCATTCTACTCAATAGGGTTTTACATATTCACCATGTTTAACATTAGCCATATCTGTTGATATCTTGGAGTAGTTTTTACTGTGTAAAGCGTGGTGGCTGATGAGGAGCCGCCCAGAGTTAGAGAAAGATAAAGAGCAGTTACTACCATATGGATTTGGCCGATTATCTGGTTGCTCTCACTTCCTTTTGGCAAATTTCTGCCATCATTTGTTCTGTATATGGCATTGTAATTTATACTGACTTTTACAACTGCGTCAGTGACAGATATGTAGAGTGCAGCTGTACTTTGCTGCAGGAAGCTCTACTGACAATGAATTTGTCTGATGTCGCCTCTGCTGAAATGCACATTTTATTTTGCACTTTAGTCTTGTAAATGTCTTTCTTTATGGAGAAAATAAACTCTCTGAATGTTTTGGTTAGAGTGATATACAGTGGGTTTACATCTCTCCCGAGGGTTCGTGAAACAGATTTGTTGCCTTTTAGTTAGAAATGTAATAAGAAAAGTTAGGAGTAGTTCTGAATGATACGTATAGATATTGGTGTCAAAGAGCAACACTAGTAGGAGTGCACTGATCATTAGTTTTTACAACCAAATTTGGGCTAAATGAGCAAACTTTTCTAGTACCGTAGTACATTTCTAGTAATTTCTATTACTTAATGTTCCAGTATAAATGACATTATCTGCTATATTTGGGACCAAGTACTAAATATCCTATTGCATTATTCAAATGAAGTGCTATATCAAAAGCAATGTTAACACCATGAGTCATACATAATTGTTATGACACGGTTGCTTTTACCTGGCTCATAAAAAATAAATTGGCTAAAATTGTCTTGAGTGTAAATCTCAAGATTATGAATTAGAATTTTTTTATTGATAAGTTAGAAAAACTTTTGCTGTGTGCTTTAGATTGAAAGAGCTGTATGTATAAAACAATTAGATTTAGTGTAATATTAAGAAAAGCATAACTGAACAATCAAAACAAGCTATGTCAGGTTACTATGGCTATGTTCACATTACCAGGCTGAAGTGACTCAAATTCTGTCTTTTGCCTTAATGTGGTTTTTTCAAGGCTGTGTGGACGTGTCAAATCCATTGTTTTCAAATCAGATATGAGTAACTTTCATATGTGGTTTTAGATCAGATACGTATCCAACCTGTGGACATGTGACTTGAATGTGAGGTCAGATCAGATTTCATGTGTCTTTTTGCTTGCACACATGTGCGTACTGGGTGAGCCAGCGTTGGCTTCTCTCGTATACTCAGATAGCTGTAAAAACAGCAAAAGCAGCCTGATTTATTCATCTTCACCTGATCATGTACAGTCCACCATCTGTTTACTGTCCTCCTGAGCAAATGTGTGGTGAAAGTGTGGGTGGATGCTTTTGTTTTTGCAAAATTTGCAACGAGTCACATGGGCACACTGATGAAGACTGGGTGAATGAACGATAACTGGGACAAAATTAACCCGAAAACAAACGATAACTGAGGTTTCACTGTGATTTAGATATATAATTTCAGGAAACCTGTTAGCAGTGCACCCTTACACTACTTGTTTACGTTGGAGTGAGTGTCTAATGGCTGGAGAAAGACACTGCTGTCTATTGGTTAGGGAACCACTGCCACCAATCTTTATATCTAAGCCAATTATTAAAAATTTATACTGAATTGAGGCAATTACAAAACATAATATTGTGATACTCAAGTGTATCAGTATTTTCTAGCAGATAAATATTCTTGGTTCTTTACTAAAGGAAATGGGTTTATATAGAACCAGGAACACTCAAAGAACCCTTTGTGTGGATAATAGGTTTCTCCATAGTGAAAAGGTTCTTCCGATTGATGAGGAATGTGTTGTAGATGGTTCTGTATAGCCCCCAAAAGGGTTCTGCTGTAGTTATGATGTCATACTTGTAATAATAGAAGAACCCTTTTAGAGCTGTATAGAACCATTTTTAAAAAGGTTCTGTATAGACCAATCTACAGCACATTCCTCATGAGTCTGAAGGACTTTCACCATGTTCACAGTTTTATATAGAACCATTTTCTTTACTAAAGAATCCTTAAAGAACAGGCTTTTTCAGAGTGTAGGGTTACAAATTCAATGAAAAGAATAAAATACTGATATTTACACACGCATGCAAATATGACCAGCATAAAGAGTTCTGCTCTTCCACAGTGTGGTTTGAAAAATTGGTCAAATATAAACATGTCTGATACCTGTTATATATCTGTCTGTTTTAAAGCAACTCTGGTTAGGAAATTATTATGCAGCTGTAATATAGTAAGTAGTATCAATTCTGCCCAGAAGTGTTGAGGTCAGTTGTTTGCCAAAAATACTAAATTAACAGCTAAAAGTCATATACTCATATTAATAGCACACAAAATCTCTGGGTCACAAATAGAATGTGAAATAGATTTTGTGAACAATCAACAAAAGAACAAAGTACTGCACATTATCAGATGAGTGCTGATCTTTAACACTAAGCTACCATGAGAATGAGGAATAAAATATTTCAGCAAATGTTCTTTGTAAACATATCTTGATTTTCTGACAGTTTTTCACTTGTATAGCACAGAGAACTTGTGCTGTAAATCAGACTCTTGTTGATAGAGGCCCTTGGTTGGCGTCAAGCTGAAAGAAAAACACATTCGTGCAAACATACATCAGTCATTTTGGCGCTGGGAGGAAAACACGCATGTACCCCTAATTGGAACTGGGTTACTTGGCGAAGATCATGAGCAAAGATCATGAGTTTGCCCTTAGATTATGGCTGTAAGAGTGATAATAGGCTTAGGAAGCTGCTATCTTTGGATGGTAACTAGCCTACTAATAAACTGATTCATGATGTCAAATGTCACCTCTGTTTAGCTGTAAAATGAACTGATGCACTAATAAAGCAGTGAGTTATGGTTTACCAACTGATTTAATTACTTCAGAGAGACTGAGGTAGTCCTGATGAGATGTTTTCTATTTTATAATTGAAGTTGTAGATTTGGATTTCATTAACATGAACTGAAAAGTGTGTATGTTGGTGAATTTTTGTAATTTCCCTCTGGGATCAATAAAGTATTTCTGATTCTGATGCTGATTCTGAAATGATTTTTAGCTGGTAAAGCAAGCATGTTTGGCCTTTAGTCTTTAGATACTGAGCAATATATATGACTGCCAAACAGTTTTTTTTTACTTTATTACATTGCATTTTTCGTATGACCCCATAGTGAACTGTAATGTTTGTAATTTACTGTGTGTTTCAGATTGTTTTGAAAGATCAGTTTAAAACCCTTAAAATCCTGGAAGTGGGCCATTGAATCAGAGCAAATGTCAATTTTGTGACACTTTTTTCTAAAGAGATTTGCAATGCTAACATGCGGTCAGCAAAAGACATTGTTTTTATTTTAGCAGATTTTGTTTAATGCAGTCTTACTCTTATTCTTGCACTTTATTCAGTGAATGTCATTTAAAGATTTTTTTTTAATTTCATTGAAAAGCAAATATGTACACTACTCACAAAAAGTTAGGGATATTTGACTTTCAGGTGAAATTTATCAAATGTAAAAGCTCATGCTACAGTGATATTATATCATGAAAGTAGGGCATTTTAAGTGCAGGCCACTTCATTTGAGGTACCTGTCTCCAGCACCTGTTTCCTAATGGTGTAATCTTAATGATTGCTTTGATAAATACTGTTTCTTGAATATTGACATTCATCTTCAGAGTAGTAGTGGGCTGTACTGTTCATCACTGTTTTGAAATCTGTGCTTTATTAAAGAGAAAAAAAACAAACTGAATGTTTGGCTTGTTAGCTAGCCAAGGTGAAAATATGGAACTGTGGCTCCAGAAAAGCCAATAAAAAGTTCAGAGGGTCCATCTACAAGTGGGTCTGTTTATCTGGTCCTCTAGCAGTGACCTACCCTCTGAGCTCAAAGACACTTGCGTTTTTAAAAAAAAAAAACAAATTCAGGTGTCAGCTGAGCACAGTGGAGGAAAATCTCTGACGCTGTACCCAGCATCAGGCCAGCAATCCAGCTGTTATGCTCCAGTATGCAGGCTAACCATCTCATTAAATAATTCTTTGTCCTATGGTGTGTGTATGTATGCATGTGCATATTCTTCCTCTCCTTCCCTTTCCCCTTCAATCCTTAAACAAATTGGCTGCTCTGATGTGCCTGTGGCCCATGTAAGATCTTAATGGCTGACACATACATAGACTGCCTTTATTTATTTTTGCACGTCTTGTTAAAAGTAAAGCCTTATAATTGTTGCATCTTAGCTTCTGCTTTCTGTTCTGTGGCATGGTTAATTCTTGACAGAGGTTAGCCATGAGAGTATGCTGTCAAATCAGTGGGTTGAGAAAGAGGGGGGGGTCGCATGACATGACCATTTATTTTGAGAGTTTGCAAGACAAAAAGTTAAGAAGCACTGTTTTAAATGATGTGATCATGACTTCCTGTCTTTAGTTAGGTGATATTTGTGTGAACAAATAGATACTGCCTATCTAGGACATGACATTTGTGTAAAATAATTTTTTTTTCCCAACCATGTACCTCCAGTATACATGACCTTGCGAGCTGTAATAAACAGTGACTGATGTGTATGTAGCATGACAGTCCAGTTTAATTTATTACTCTGTGACATAGTATTTGCTCCTGCAGTATGTCATAAAGGCCTGCAATGTATTGCATTCATTAAATGAGCTCTTTGAGAAGTCACAGATGTTTCTTTTGCACACTGTTTGAGCATATCAGATAATCCATGAGTTTTGTAAAAGTTGTGATAAATCACAGACCTTCAAATGCTTGAACAAGTACACTGTACATAAGGTATTTTTTTTTCAGAATGGCATAACACTATCAAGTTATTCTATATTGCAGTAATTAAGTGTGATTCTGTAGCGATCATTAATATTTATCGATAATTTGATTCCGATTGCTATATTACTATTTGGAATTTTATCATATGAGTCATGCATATGTATGGTATAACACAATATTTGTCAAGTTAAATGACACATTGTACTAAAATAAAAATACATGTGCTGATTTTATTTTCACCAAAAATTTGTTGATCTTGGTTGTACATTCCTAATATGTTGTTAAGTCAAAGTGAAAGTGCACAATCATCGACCAATGTGCTTGCACACAGAGGAATTTGACCTCTGCATTTAACCTATCCTTGAAGTGAAACACACATACACACAGTAGTGAACACAACTGGGGGCAGTGAGCACACATGCCTGAAGCGGTGGGCTGCCCATATCCATAGCACCTGGGAAGCAGATGGAGGTTAGGTCCCTTGCTCAAGGGCACTTCAGTCATGTCCTTCCAGCGGATCGAATGGGCAACCTTCTGGTCACAAGACTGAATCACGAGGTTATGGCTGCCCCCTGACCAAGCACGACTGTCCCCTGATCAACCACGGCTAGTTGAATCGTTGAATTACTATCTCCTAACTATTTCACATTTCATAACTAATGCACAATATAAAATATTTACAAATACAAAATAATTACAAAATGTGTGCAGCAATAAAAAACTAACTTTTAGCTTGAGTTTCAAACTAATTGTAGTTTGGGCACAATGTTGTTTCATATCCGCTTTTTGGGTGTTTATCATGGTGAACGTGGTGTGGGGGTGGGGGAGCCCCTTGAGGTGGTGACAGTAATGACCAGTACTGTGATGGTACATTCAGATAAAAGTGACTGACAAACATTAAGGTCCAACATATACTGATACTGCTTTGTTGTATAACAGCAGCTTTATGCTGATTGTGTACAGAACAAGGCATGTCACGATAATGTTATTACAGTATCTGAAGACCTGCATGCTATTGACTCTTCAAGTATTTTTTTTCTTTATATAAAGTTGTTTGAATTTCCAGTTTCGAAAGACAAATACAACACTAAGAGGAGATTGTTGTAGTTATATGTTAATGGATACGTACTAAATAAAAATTTAAAAAAATTTGCTGTAGCTATAGAATATTTACATTTGTCTGTTTTTCTCCAAATCCTAAGATTTTTGTTGGATATAGCCTAAGTCACCAGGGAGGCCAATGTCAGTTTATGGTTAGAGGTGTTGAGCCGACGTTCTTGATGCAGTGTGTCGAGTTCACAATGAACTTGATGGATTTTTTCTTGGTTTTGTTAAAAATAAAGTGCTATTGGACCATTATACATTTTAAGAAACACTGAGTGCTTTAGAAGTGAATGTTTGTGATATTCAACAACCAAGGCAGTGTCAGTATAATATGTAGAACCTTATCATTTCTGTGTCAGACACTTGTTTACTAAATGGACTATCATGGTGGTGTTCATTATTTTCACCATCGCAAGGGCCTCCTGCACCCCCCATACAAACATTCACTCTAATAAACATCCAAAATGTGACTGTGAAACATTGTTCCCAAACTAAAATTAAAGCTAACTTTAGTGTTTTATATCTGCATGTTCTTAGAATTTCAGCTGTTTGGTGAGTTTCATGTGAGCCACTTCAAACTTTCCAGGAAGGAGCCCATTCTTGTGTTATACGTTTGTAGTTTGCTGAAAATGAACACATGTGAAGAGGGAAGCTTTTGCACTGGAGCATGCTCAGCATAACCATTGTTTTGCTTTCTTCCCTGCACAAATGGTCTTGTGATTACATGGATATTTCCACCTCAAAGGGCAATGGGTCAGATCTAATAGAGTTTGGTCTATGGAAAAACCACCCCGTTTTTTTCAGTACTATTTGCTAGTTGAAACGTATCTATGGGCAGCTTGATCCATCCATCTGAGGCAATGAAATGTGCAAAAATACAAAATCAAGGCAAGGCAAGACTGTCAAAAATAGGGCCTATACTGATAGATGCTCTTTAATTCAGACTTTATTGCTGTTATATAATTAAACTGTAAGTGATTTATATTGAGTTCCCCAATGTCACAACTGCCTACAAGTTTACACTCTCATTGGGAGGTCACAAGTTTAAATCTTAATGATGCAGGGACCCTAAGATGTTATTCATTAAAATCTCAGTAATGTCAGTGATATGAATAATGAAACTGTAGTTTTTCTAGATTGCCGAATGTTGTCTCCTCTTCAGCTTTCACAGTTCTGTGACTTTACTTATAACTTGTTTTGGAATACTTTTTTCGGGTGACTGTTTTGGTTTTATTAATCTTGAACTGTAGCAATAAAAGGTTCTGTTAATTAAAAAAATAATAAAAATAAGTGCCTCCTGGGTAAAGTTTACACAAAGTAGATTGTACAGTTTGAACATTAATAGTTCATAAATGAGAGCAGTTTCTTCCATTTTTGTTTCTGAAATATAACTTCTGCAGTACATATTCCTCTTAATTAAATATTGCCTTTTAAAATGATCTCTTTAGGAATTGATGTGAATTCTTCAGGGAGCTTTCCAATTTTCGAACTGGAGCATGAAGCTTTAATAAGCAAATATTTGGACGTCTCTGATTGAGATTTGACCTGTGTGAAGCCTTCTGGTGTAGAAAATTAATAAGGAGGGTTATTAAACAAGGTCAAAAGGAAAGAATCTGATACTGATCCTGCTTAAATGTATCAGTTAGGAATGCACTGATCATTAATTTATGGTCAATTCCAGTTCCCATTTCTTTACAGAAAACTGCTGAATGGCTGATTTGTTTGACAGGTTTTTATTAGCCTTTACATATTGCTGGCTAAATTAACCTGCACAGTTCCCGTACTTTTTTACTAACCAAAGTTCCAGTACATATACGTTCTTCAGATTTGTGCTCAGGCCAGCTCATAGAACATAAAACATCTTCTCCCTGGAGAGCATTTTTCATAAGACCCATTTCCAGTGACCTAAAACGAGGTTTTGTTTGGACGAGAAGCCAAAAAGAGAAAAATATGCGTCTGCTTGTGGACACAGCCTGAATAAGGCAGGGATGGTGGTCAGGTTGAGGGTGGATAGCTGCTTCTTGAAGTCATTAAGATCCAAATGTGACATGTCTCACTGAAGGCTGGAATTATGTGAGGAATGTGTGAGGCATGCAGAAGAAACGTAATGAAGGGCTTCTGATATCAGAAGAAGCCGACCTGAGGAAATGCAAACACAGGACTGAGGCTGAAGGAGCTTTTTGTCCATCACTGCTCTGAGGTAGCATTGTCCACTCGGCAATGACTGCTTTAGGCATCCTCTAAATACCCATAATATAGAAAATCTGGAGTTTAATGAATTTATGACATATTGAGGTTTTCTTAAGATGCGTAACATATGCCATGTTCAGACTGCAATAGATATATTTTTTGGCATCCAGGTTGATTTTTGATGGTCTGCCCAGTCCAATTTTATTGCAAAGTTGAGCTAAATATTCAGATGTGGTTTGAAATACAATTACAGTCAGATTTTGTACAGATCTGTCTCAGTCCAGACACTCTGGTCGCTCAAATCAAATTTCAACCTGCCTTTCTAATCACTCGCAAAGTTACAAACAATGAATATTTCTAATCCAGAGTGACTGAAGAGTGGGGATTAATGAACCGCACCACAGTGAAGTACCAGGTTGCGAGGTCCTGAATCTAATCTGGAGTCTAATCACAGATGCTATAATTGTTTTTTTTTTTATTACTCAAGTCTTATTTTAATCTTACTTTTTCAGTCATTTTGTTTTCTGTGTTATACTTTTGAAGCATTTCACCAGATCAGATTTGACGAACAAATCTAAAGACATGCTGTCTTTTTTTAGGGGCTAACCAACATTGCTGCTTCTTGATGGTGTTTATATACAAATTCTACAAGTATACAAGTTCAACTTATACAAATTATAAGATGAGTTCTGCAAGTTCATATGTATCTATTTTGCAATATTCATATGCATTTATTACTGAAAAATTACAGTGAGGAAAATAAGTATTTGTACACCCTGCAAATTTACAAGTTCTCCCACTTTGAAATCATCTAGGGGTCTGAAATTTTCATCTTAGGTGCATGTCCACTGTGAGAGACATAATCTAAAAGAAAAAATCCGGGAATCACAATGTATGATTTTTTAAAAATATTTTTTTTGTGTTACTGCTGCAAATAAGTATTTGAACACCTGCCAATCAGCAAACATTCTGGCCCTCAAAAACCTGTTAGGCTGCCTCTAAAAAGTCCACCTCCACTCCACTTATTATTCTAAATTAGAAGCACCTATTTGAGGTTGATAGCTGTATAAAGACACCTGCCCACCCCACACAATCAGAAGACTCCCAACTACTAACATGGCTAGGACCAAACAGCTGTCCAAAGAAACCAGAGACAAGATTGTAAACCTTCTCAAGGCTGAAAGGGCTACGGGGTAATTGCCAAGCAGCTTGGTGAAAAAAGATCAACTGTTGGAGCAATTATTAATAAATGGAAGAAGCGAAACATGACTGTCAATCTCCCTCGAACTCCATGCAAGATCTCACCTCGTGGTGCATCAGTGATCCCAAGAAAGGTGAGGAATCACCCCAGAACTACACGGGAGGAGCTGGTCAATGACCTGAAGAGAGCTGGCACCATGTAAAACATGGGGATGGAAGCATCATGTTTTGGGGGTGTTTTTCTACACATGGGACAGGATGACTGCACTGTATTAAGGAGAGGATAACCAGGGCCATGTATTGTGAGATTTTGGGGAACATCCTCCTTCCCTCAGTTAGAGCATTGAAGATGGGTCGTGGCTGGGTCTTCCAATATGACAATGACCCAAAGAACACAGCCAGGATAACCAAGGAGTGGCTCCGTAAGAAGCATATCAAGGTTCTGGAGTGGCCTAGCCAGTCTCCAGACCTAAACCCTATAGAAAATCTTTGGAGGGAGCTCAAACTCCGTGTTTCTCAGCGACAGCCCAGAAACCTGGCTGATCTGGAGAAGATCTGTGTGGAGGAATGGGCCACAATCCCTGCTGCAGTGTGTGCAAACCTGGTGAAAAACTACAGGAAACGTTTGACCTCTGTAAAGACTACTGTACCAAATATTAACATTGACTTTCACTGGTGTTCAAATACTTATTTTATAGCAGTAACACACAAATAAATTATTTTTAAAAAATCATACATTGTAATTTCCGGATTTTTTTTTTAGATTATGTCTTTCACAGTGGACATGCACCTACGATGAAAATTTCAGACCCCACCATGATTTCTAAGTGGGAGAACTTGCAAATTCGCTGGGTGTTCAAATACCTTTTTTTTCTCACTGTAATTTTTATATTGAGCAGTCTGTATGCAACTTTTGGTGTTTTTGTTTTCAAATTTCATTAATTTGATTTCTAGTTTGTTTATATTCCCCCCACTCTTGATCAGGCATCTGTGGATTGCTAGAACGACAAGGCCGATCTCACAACTTGCAGGAATTAAGGGAATGTCTTGCTGCCAAATACCACAGGACAGCTTCGGAGATCTTGTAGGCTCTATGCATTTGGCACATCTGAATTGTTTTTGTGACTCAGGGAGGACCAGCAGCATATTTAGAATATTAACATATTGGTCATAATGCTTTTGCTCAAGTTTGCTTTAGTGTATGTACTTGTACACTGTACATTTTGGAGTTAAATTGCTTAGTTGTCTCATTATTGTCTCATTAGTTCTCCTTTCCACTGATTCTGGTGCCCTCAATGTTCTTCTCTTGTTAGATTTAAGTGCAGCATTTGACACAGTAAATCATGACATACTTATCTCC
>BRDA01001714.1:99646-115032 GCA_036984385.1 Crenuchus spilurus
CCCTGCTGAAGCCTTATAAATTCTAGGAACTAGTAAGAGACCGGCACCCTGGGATCTGAGTAATCTTGGTGGGTCATAGCGTGTGATAAGCTCTTTCAGGTATTCAGGGGCGAGACCATGCAGAGTTTTACATGTTAATAAAATGATTTTTAATCAATACGATATTTAACTGGAAGCCAATGTAAGGCTGATAAGACTGGACTAATGTGATCGAAAATACTTCACCACAATCTCTCTTAGGCCTGCTTTACACCTAACAACTTTGAAAATACTAAAGTCTGACACCATCTCGCATCTAAAGACAAGTCACAGACTAAAATTTTGGAAAGACTGGGGATCTTGCAGGGTTAGTAATTTGAAGACTGCAGCTAGATTCCTCTTGAGATGATTTTAATCTGCTTTTATTTTACATAGAATTAATGCAATAAAGAACATAATTATTTCAAAATGTGTATTTATTAAACTTTTATTGGTATCAAAAATAACTAAATAATGCACAATAAGACAGTGTAGGGCAAACTAAAACAACCTTAAATATAGTAACTTGCATTACATAGTGAAGTGCATTACAAATGCAGTGCTACCAGTGCTCAAAATACTGTCAATACTTAATCACTATGATTTCCATCTATAGATTACTGGTCCTGTGTGCATACTGCTAATTTTCTTCAAGCTATTGGGGAAAACAATAACTTTTAAGATTATGGTTAAGTAGCCCCATTCAGGAAGGTTTAGGTAGCTAGGTAGCTTTAGCATAGCATAGCTATAACATTCGAGGATTTCAGCAATTTGTCCACTTTTTTCCTTTTCTTCTCTGTCGTGGAATAAATGGTAAGACACGTCATAGACACCCTTGCTCACTCTACAGCTCCACTGGTTTCCTTTTCAGTTCCTCCTTTTCTACAGTCCAGGAGAACCGTGGTTTCCGAGCTCTTGCCAGACTCTCCTCCATGTCCAATTTCTTTACCCACCAGACATTCATGTACTTGCCTTGTGGCTTCTCTTAGCTCTCCTATGTGACTAAATTTCACAACAAAAGTAGAGAAGCCATAACTTGGCTTTTCTCCCATTCTCATAATCTACTGCTCACTAGCAGATGCTTCCTATGCTTCCCTCAACTCTCTTGATCTTCTCTCCTTTACCGAAACACTGATCCTGTCCTACTTATTGGCTGGCATGGCTCTCTGCTCTCTGACCCAGTGGGCGTGTGTTCACTCATGCCTTCCACGCCAGCCCATTGCCTACAGGAAACCAGCAATGGCAGTTCCATCAGCTTGTGGACAAAGAGCGTTTGCTTTCTCGGGAAACGAGGGAATTGCTGTACAGCTTTTCCGTTAGTTACCTCAAAAGAGTTCTGAGAAACATCTCATTCCAGCTACTTCCAAGAGGACTTGGAATGAGAGTTTGGATGAGAATCAAGCCTGTCTCTCAAATTGTAGACTTGAATGCTGCAAAGTCAGGTCTGCGCCCTGCCTGCCAGCCAGCTCAGTGGGAGGCTTTACATACACACTGCAATCCAGATTAGCCTGGATTCTTGGCTGTCAGCGTAAATGCAAATCTAATTTTTAAACTCTCTTCTCCCCCCACCCCACCCATCCACCCTGCAGTCACCCCCCCCCACTTGCTGTCTCCCCCCCCCTCGCACTCGCTCTCTCACGCTCTGTATCTCTCTCTCGCTCTGTATCTCTCTCTCGCTCTGTATCTCTCTCTCGCTCTGTATCTCTCTCTCGCTCTGTATCTCTCTCTCGCTCTGTATCTGTCTGTCTCGGTCTCTCTGTCTGTCTCTCTCTCAATCTTTACCTATCTATCACAATCCCCTCCAGTCTGATCAGTTGCTCCATGTTCTAAAAATGATCCAAACTAGAAGAAACTAGTATTTATGCTACACTGTGCTTTTTAATTTTCTTCAATTTATATTACACAAAATAGTATAAGAAACTAATACTAGGACAAAATGTAAAAAAAATAAACCAACAAAAACATTTACTGAACCAAACTGATAAAAACAAATCTGTGCAAGATCTGTTCAGCACTTTGCTTTTATGTATTGACAAAAACCTTGAAAAATGTTTCATGATATGGGGGTTACAATTCAGTATTTTGTGGCATTTTAAGCAAGGTGATATTTTGCAATTTTTAAAAATGTGATTTTAGGAAAACTGTCTGTGTGCGCTTATATGTTACTTCTTTACATTGGTGTGGAAGAGTCTAATGGCATAAGGGTACTTTTAC
This sequence comes from Crenuchus spilurus, assembly GCA_036984385.1. Lineage (NCBI taxonomy): Eukaryota > Metazoa > Chordata > Actinopteri > Characiformes > Crenuchidae > Crenuchus > Crenuchus spilurus. Next base: position 101,879 of record BRDA01001714.1, read on the forward strand.
AATATTGCTGTTTGTTGTTTGAAGGTTTAAACACAACTTAAACAAAAATACAATCTGCCATCAATCTTTACATGAAAACTATGAATTAAAAAATCAGTACAGTATACTCTATTCAATACAGTCCGCAAATGTGTATTCTTCATGTTGGTAGAAACTCCGCTCAACAGAAACTGCAGTACACATTTTATCAAAATAGGTACATTTAGACCTTGTTTTTTTGCTATGGCATTTTTTTAAAGTATTGTTTTTGTTTTTATTGTTGTACAATCAAGGTTCCCAAACATCTGAAACATCCAAACATTTGCCTTTAGAAAAAAGCAGAACATTCTTCAGTTTCAGCTGTTTCAACATTGCTACCAGTCTTTAACTTCTGTATGTAGCATAAAGGCATCCTGTCATAATGGATCGGGTTAGGATTGGATGCATCAATGAAGTCAGTCTATGTAGATCTGGAGATCTTCCCTAAAAATAAGTCCCTATAAAGTTTGCAGATGTTTCAAACATGCATCTTGATTTGTCAGTGTGAATACAGGGTCATTCAGTTAATCAGGCCTTTGAATAAAACTCCATTCCTAGCATATGACAAGCACACTTATCTAGAGAGGTCATCTTATCGTGTTTCAGAGGAAAACAAACATGGTGGAGTCTTACTTGAGGCAGCCAATAACTTGGACCTTTTAGCTAGCGCTGTGATTTGAGCTCCATTCTCCAGGGTGAGTTGCTGAAGTTTTATCCATCGTGCTATATAACCTTTAGATTTTTACTGCTGCTATTTGTTTTTGCTGTATTGAAGCCATCTCTACTCTTTGAGGTGGCTGAACCATATGTGCAACATGAAAACCCATTTTAAACAGTGGTGTAGGATATAGTTATTCAAACATTAGGGTACATTCCCTACATGGGTCATGAATTGAATTAAAGTTACAAGTTAGCAATACTTTTAAAAAACCTTTTAAATTATTAACTTTAAATTTTCTTAATTTTCAGATATTTTGTAATATTTGGTTTAGTTTTTACTTTTTGCAGTTAATAATAAGTGGTCAAATTCATGGCCAGCAGCTACAGCTCCTGCATAATATAACATGCAAATGCACTGAAGCTAAGCAGGTTTGGATTTGGTTAGTAACTGGATGTGAGACTTACAAACCTTGTATGACTGCTGGAAGTTGTATTGGTGGGGACATGAGGAGGCACTGTTCCTGTGTTCTCTGTGGTTTTCACTGGTGTCAAATGTCAAAGCACTTTGAGGGTGTTTGCTCTAAAGAAATACACCTGTAAGTGATTAATATTATGTGCATCATTGTTGAGGATGAACTACAAGTTTTCAGAAAACGCGGGCTTGTAGTAGACTATCTGGTGTGGGCTTTATGAAATAGTGATTATACACCACAAACCAAAGGGCACCAATGCAGTCTGAGGGCAAAATGAGGCTAGGGCTCAAGCTCCTTCTGGATCAGGGTGTGCATATCATGTGCCTGCAGCTGACTATCATGGTAGCTGGAAGAAAGAAATGGTGATGGACAGAAGGTATGCCATCAGTTTAGACGGTGAGTGACAGCCTATCTTTCTGACCTTTAAATCTCGTATCTTTCTGCCTCTGCTTTTCCTCTGGGCTTGTGGTACAGCATCTGAATGGTTTAGCTCAACTCAATCCAGAGGAAGCCTCTGTGACCCCTTTGCACTCTGAAATGTATCTGTTATTGAGTGGATGGGAGATGGAGAGCATCCTGGAGCAGAGCACTAATAAAGATCCTCGTGGCGCTGCCCTGGCTTCTTGCCCTAGCCACACTAAGATAAATCTAATGGGCATGCTGCCCATTTGAGCAGCAGTCTCAAGACCTCCAGAAGGTCTTGTCTCCTCATTCCAAAACCCTCATACTGCCTTTCCAGTTAATTTTACTACAGATGATCATTGAGATCTGTGTTGATTTTATTTTTTCCTGGAATTTAAGTTTACAGAATTTTACTCCAGGGTTGTTCATGGACTTTTCCCCCCTGCCATGCAAAGTGATCCTGAGGGAAGAATCAAGAGCAGGGCCTTTTCCCTGAAATTTCACAAGGATGGAAATTACATGTGCTGCTGTTTATCAGCACAGAGCTTCTTTTGTTCGGCTGAGGCATGTCTGAAATCAGCTTACTGTGTGTTTTAGTAGTTATGGCTGAGGTTATTTAACTATATGGATATCCCAGTTCATATTGTTGTTCATTTATTAAATCAAGTACTTGAATGTAAAGTTTGGAATTGTATATAATAATATTGTATATTGGGTCACAACCAGCTGACAGTGCATCTTATAAACATGTTTGTGCTATTTAAGCTGTGAGGATTAGTTATGATCTTGTATGTATTAAATCACAAACCTGTACAACAAACATAAATCCCTAAATCTACTCAGTGTTGATTATAGATTACCTCTTTTGTTGGGTGCATGCCATAAATCAGAGGGTTTTAAAGTGTAAAGAGTTGTAAAGTGCTCCTGGGCTGCTTCGGTCAGTGCCTATTGACAGTGTCCTCCAACTTCATGTCTCCAGCTGATTGAACATCTGTTGGAAATGGTGGACCTGCAAGTCCAATCCATGGCATCACTTGTAATGTCCCTGACTCTAGGAGGGTTCAAGCTAACACAGGCCTCCTGTGACGCATGTGAAGAGAAGCCACCACCTCTTTTTGAACTACTGCCAATACATCACTGCCGGGCAGCCAACGCACTGGGAGGGAAGCACAGGATCCCCAGTTCTGATGAATTGCATGGCAGATGTCATTGCTTAGTAGTGCTGGGGAGAAAGTTACATTTTATTATACTCTTATCCATTAAACAAAGCACTGTTATAGTGACAGTGTCAGGGTAAACATTACTAGATTTCAAAAATGTGCTTACACACCTTAACAAATCATTGACAGTTAAGTTTTTGAAAGATTATATACGTATCTGTCTCCTGTGTTGTGATGCCAAATATAGAAGATATGTCATTGGTTTATTGTGTACTAAGGAGGTCTCTCTTATTGTTTCTCTTTTCTTATCTTCAGGCTCTGTGCTGGATGTGATCAAGCACATTATTTCAAGAGGAGAACACAAGACTGGAGTGCTGGATGAGCCCAGTATAGCTACCATTCTGAAAGAAGTTCTACAAGGACTTGAGTACTTGCACAAAAATGGGCAGATTCACAGGTATGGCAGTCTTTACATAGTCTCCAGGAAATGACTTGGCAGTCTTTGGAAATTCTAGAGATGTTTAAAGTTTCTTCAATAATTGAGATGAAGTGACTCCGAATAGTTTAAAGTGAAATGTTGCAACGTAGAGAAACTGGTTTCTTCACAGTCGGCAGGAACCAAACAGTGATTTCTTCATCTCAAATTTAGCCTTTTTTGTTATGCACGTACACAAGTGAACCTACTTGTGTCTTCCAAGTTTAAATATGTCTTTTTTTATAATGGTACAATTGTGTTTAATCTGAATAAACAAAGTTTTACCATACAACACTACAAGCATTGAACAGATCTTTAAAAATATGTTTTGGCCTGAAATATTCCGTAAAAACTGTTGTAAAACAAGGTCTGAGATCTGGTTCCAATTATGGCTGTTGTGAACAACACCCAACTGCTCAATTGCTGTAGTGTAGCACATTTTGAAGCAAACCACTGAGTGACTTATATGTACATCTTTATACCTATATAAGTATAGGGACTCTATTAATTACTAGATGGGTATTAAGTTTAAATATACGTCCGTTAGAATAAGAATTATTTTTTCCATTCATTGCATTAACTCATTATACCTGTAAGACTGCTCTCAATACTGAAGCAGAATAGAATTGAAATTTCTTGGGCAGTTGCCAGATATGGAGGATGTGGCATTATGTATGCATAAATAGAGGGAAACAACTGCTTACCATCACAGTATCCATTATGTTAAACTTCATTTAATGAGACTTCAGATAATGCATAATCTAGAGTAAACTCAGTAGTAGCTATATTTGGCATCATTCATATCACATTGCATTAAATTTTGTCTCTTGTGACAGTGGAGGCCTCAAGCCCTACAAGATGAAATATAACATTTTGCATTAATCAGTTGTGTACAGTACTGAGGCAAGATGTTACACTGTGAACTCTGCAGTTTTAAAGCTGAATGAATTGGTGACTCTAAAGGCATTTCTTCCTCAGAGAAAAGTGGAACAACGGCACTTAACTAATCGATCAGGTATTTGCACAAACAAGCCACTGAAATGCCTCCATAGACAAAGATGGAGATCACATTTCCATTAACCTCAGCCTACAGATGAAGAGTAGTGAAGTCCAATCTCCATGCATAATTCTCTTGGGAACTAATAGTGAGCTTGAGTGTACGGCATCTCAATCAAAATGTCATCAGGATGACGCTTGGATTTCAGTCCTATGTGTCAATAACAGTGGTCTGGATGTGTGAAATTTGTTTTTTAAAAAGCCTAAATAAACACTACTCTTTATTACATTTAATAATATTAACAGATAAACTTGCTTAATATTTAAAAAATAAATACAATCTATTTAGCATGGCCATTTTTGTATGGTGTTCTAGAGCAGGGATGCACACTTTTCAGCCTGCGAGCTGCTTATCTAATGACTAAGTCAAAATTATCTACCTACTATAAAAATGCAAGACATATTTATGTATAAATACATTGTACACAAATTGTCATTATATGCTGTTGTACCTTGAATAACTACATGAACCCATATTACACAATACAACTGTGTACATGTTTTATCATTAGCTTTCTTTACTCTGATGACTTGCACTGAATGGAATCAGTGAGGGATTCATAGTCTGGACAGTAGTTGCTGATAGCCAGCCTCAAGCAAACCTCCAAATGATCATACGATACTTGGACTTAATGATCTTCACGTGTGAAAAGGCTGATGCCAAATAATGCTGTCAAGACAAACACACTTCAAAAATGACTCCGTATGAAAATGGTCAGTTTTAGGTTTCTTACACAGGCAGAACAAACATACATGTTAAGAACTTATAGTGACGGGTGAACACGGACCGTTGGCCAACTTGAAAAACACCATTTACAAGTCCAGATGCTGTTTTATGAAGCCATAGCAGAGACAACCAATCACACGTTAGCAAGACACAGCAGAGCCAATCGAATGAGCTTGTGGGCAGTCTAAAGTGAAACTTGATTCAGATTGAGAGGCTAGGAATTCCCGCTGGGTCCTAGTGCTCGACCAGTCTCCCTGTATGTCAGTCAAGTGAGATGTTTTATAGCGAGAACGGATGATATGCTGACGTCTGTTTTTTTTTTTTTTTAAATGCCATGCGATCTACAGAGGTGGGAGTAAGTCCCTCATGTGCAAGTCACAAGCAAGTCTCAAGTCATTGCCTTCAAGTCTCAAGCAAGTCCCAAGTCACTGTGGTGAGAACCAAGCAAGTCAAGTCGAGTCCCTGCTATAAGTCACGCAAGTCACAAGTCAAGTCATACAAATATGATCTGATCTACCCCAGTTTACAAATTTAAATCAATATAGACGGTCTTATACAAATTGAGTTTTATTTCAACATAAACTAAATCTATTAAACATCAAATATACCTAAAAAATACAATTACATCAAGAGGGTCACGCCATTTCTCCATAACCTATTAATGCATCTTTCAAAGGTGCTTCTTAATGAACATTTCTGAGCACAAAAAAGTATTGCATCATCAACTGAATAGTAGATAAAATTTAAAATAAGTATATAAAAATAAATAAAAACATATTGCCTGAAATGTAAACCTGTTACCTATAAAACAGTGTCTGAAATGTTATTATAAACATTACAAAACATCATTCCATGAAAACATTCACATAATGTTTTAGTACAGTATGCCACATACTATTCATGCTTTTTTGTCCAGTTCATATCCACACTAGCAAACATCTCTGCTGCAACATTAAAGAAATATTTAACTTAACTTTCAAATTTAAGCAATCTTACCTTTACATATGCTAGATGTCAAGGTTTCTATACAGGGTAGATATGAACAGAACAAAATAACAATAGCATGTGGCATACAAAAACCACGTGTTTTTTATTTTATTTATTTATTTTTTTAAAATTAATTTATTTATTTTTTGTATACATTTTGTGTTTGTTATTTTGTATACATTTGGTCCGGTTAGGTTTGTTTTCACACTGCATTTTTGCGAGTGCTCAAAGGACTTTTATTATGACACACCCACATACTGTCGTCATCACTTACGTGGTGTGCGTCTTCGTACACTCAACACTGATTGGTTTGTAGAAGGAAGCGCTGTTTCATTAGTTTAGTTTAGGTTGCTCTGTCATCCTGTTATATTCTTTCTCATTATCTCAGAAAATAAGCTGCACGTTTCAGTATTTTTTGCGTTTTTAAGCGGACTGTTCACATGTTCATCAGATGAAAATTACATTAAACATTTGGTCTCCTCCTCGCTCCATGTGCTAAAACGGCTCATTATTGCTGCTGTTTAGCATTCTACCTGCTGCATGCACTGTAAAGTAAGCCGATCATGCTTCAAAATAAAATCTTCTAACGTCATCTAACATTGTTTTTAAATTGCATATATTTAAATAAAAAAAAATCAAGTGTTTTCGAGTCATCTGTCTCAAGTCTAAGTCAAGTCTCAAGTCATAAAGACCAAGTCAAAGTCAAGTCGAGTCGTTCACCAGCGTTAGTCAAGGAAGTCTCGAGTCCTCAAAATTGCGACTCGTCTGACTCGAGTCAAGTCATGATACTCGAGTCCCCCACCTCTGGCGATCTACCCACACTACCTTTGTGATCGACCAGTAGATCGCGATCAACGTATTGTGCACCCCTGTTCTAGCGAGTCTTGAGGCTGAAGTTTCAGCATTAGATGGAGAACAATGAACACACTAGAATTTTGACTTGTAGCTTTTATACTATATATGTGACTTGGTCAGCTTAAATAATTGCAGTAGTTAAAATGTTGTGATCAGGTGATTATTCTCTGACATTTTGATACCCTTTCCCAAGTGAGGATTTTATTGTGAAAATGTCATACATGCTTTTGAGCAGTCCTGCACTACACTATTCAGTAGTCTCATCAGTCTCTAAAGTAATGCTAACTGGTTTATGGACCATATGGAACCTGTGTCAGGAAAGTTCATAGGCAAACCCATTCAGGCTTGTTTTGCCAGTAAAGCAGTTCATCTTGAAGATATCTGTGATCATTTAAAATTAATTGCATGTAATAGCCTCTGGGTTGTATTTTTGAGTAGACTATTTTACAATTGTGGGGAATCTGTATGCTTTAAAACAAGTCCACAGAACCTTGCTCTCATTGCTCATATCACACTGCAGTTTCTTCTAGAAGGATAACTCTAGAGCATCCAGTTCACCATCACTTGACTACTTCCTATTCAAATCACCCCTGGTGTGATCTCTTTAATATTAATTGCTTTCTTTTTATTTCTTGTTTTCCTCGGTGTACTGCACAGGCCAGTTTAAAGCAGACCGTGTCAATAATTCATTGCCTTTTAGCCTGGTTAAGTACCTGTGACTTGCTAGCATGTGGCTCAGCATCTCAATCAAGGGGGGACTCATCTTTTGCCTTTGTACTACAAGTACTATTCCTAGAAGAGGGAAAAAAAAATAAGGTGTCATAATATTTGTGTAGTTTCACTTTACACAAAATTAATTCAAGCCAAATGTACAGTCTGGACAGGAAATTACATTTAAAGAACATCTGTGTTGGTCATACTGTACTGAAGTAACATTGCTAAGCATGAAACTGAATAGTAAATTAGACCTTTTTGGAAATGAAATTATCTGCTTTCAAATATACATCGAGTTTGAGTGAGATTTTCTTTAACCTCTTAAGTTCCTTTTATTATAAGGAGTAATCTCTAGTAACTACTGTGGAATAGAAATGCACAAGGTATTGATAGTTCGATGCTTTTTCAATACTACAACGCTTCAAATGAGTTGATTCTGTAATACTTGATGCCTTCGATACTATAGCTAGTACTATAGTCAAATCAGCATGCACAATTTGATTCACTTATTCAGAAAACTGATTCAGAGTATCTGAATCAAACTGCATGCTCTGAATCAGTATTCTGAGTAAATGAATCAAATCAGATTTGACTCGGATGAGCGACACGCAAGCCAGCTGTGTAAAGTTAGTTTAATATTGGGACATTTGTTTGATATTTGTAGTTCCGCTTTTCCTCATGTATCGCTCTGAAGCCGGTCTTACTTCAGCTCCGATCCAGATAGTGAGCTTTGAGGGCAGGTGAAACATGAAGCACATGTGATTCAGGCACCCGTACTCACTTTGACTTTTTCACTTGGTCATTTATTATTTCACACGTGAACAAAATAAAGCATCGCAAGCTTGTTTGAGACATTACTTTCAGAACTAAAAAAGTAAAATAAAAGAGCTAGGTCCAGTGGTCTTGGTGGTACAGCACAACCCTCTCGCTGGTTCTCTCCGTTCTAAGAGAGAGAGCTACAAATACGCACATGTGCCTTTAGCTTATTTGGCTCTTAAAGGGACAGTGTACACATTACTCAAAACTGGCCGTTACACTCAACAGCTAACAAGATGCAGGAACCTTAAACAGGCAATGAAACTCCCTAACATCTAATTACAGAACAAGAAAAGCCATGTTTAAAATATGTATTATATAGTAATTTTATAGCTTTATTTAGAAGCGTTAAATTTTTCAGTGTTTTTAGTGTTAAATTAACAATTTAATTTCAGACAAAGGAATTACTTTATATTTTTGTTGTATTTTTGCCAAAGTATCGTTTTGGTATCGAGAATTGTGATACTATGCTTAGTATTGGTATCAAAGTGAAAATTGTGGTATCGTGACGACCCTACTGTGTAATTGGTGCAAATTGGATGAGTTATTCTTCAGTTATAAGAGTGTGGAATGCAAGTTTGGAACTACTAGTGGTGCCAAGGAGCTTAAGACACTGCAGAGTTTTGAAGCAGGCACTGGCATGTAAGGCTTTGTCGACATATGTACAAACACTTCCGAAAACAAATGTTTTGAGTTAAAAATCTAAATGTTAGAGTTGAAATATGAATATTACTACATGCAAGCTAACGCTGCAGTACTTTGAATTGACATCACACAGCCGGCCTCGCCAGTATACCAAAACAAACCAGTTCTGATGCTAGAAGCTATAGATGAATAGTTGGTGTTATATGAAAGTGTTTGGCTAGCCAATGAAGTTTATAGGTTCTCAGTAAAATCTTTTAAAATCAGTCCTAAAATTAACTGAAAGCCAATGTAAGGAAGCTAAAATGAGCTTGTTTGCTTGTTCAATTTAAGATACAGGCTGCAGCAGTTAGGACCAACTTTAACCACTAAATGGTGGGCTGACTTTCAGTAATCAAAACTGAAAGAGATAAAAGCATGTATAACACTTTCTATTTCATTAAAAGATAAAATGGCTTGGATAAAAGCCTCAGTTGAACCAAACTAGAAATAATCACCTTTAGTTTATAATTTTGACACATTTAAAATCACTACCCATTACCACTCCTTGATATTTTACCAAAAGTCTTGCATACAAGTCCAAAAAGTTCATGTAAGGGGTATCAGAGGCACCACTATGGCCAAAATTCATAACTTCAGTTTTATGTTCATTAAAAATAAATAAAAGAAATGGCACCATTCAGTTCTGTGGAGTCTCTTCATTTAAAAGATAGTACTATTTGGATGTTGTCTGCCTAGCATGATTTGGAGAATGTCAGACAGCACATGAGTGATGATCCAGTGCATATTTTACTACAATGGTTCAATCAAGGAAACCTTTCCTAAACTGAATTTAATTCTCAAGCATTTACCCCAGTGTCTATGATGCCTCTTGTAAGCCTGGTGCACAGCAAAGGTGAGCAGGTATATCTGACAGGAATGTAGGAACATTGTCCTGTCCACCCCTTTTCCCCAACACCACATTTTCAACCACAAAGCAGATATTAAGAAGTGCTGGACACTTATCTGCTTTTAACATTGGTGTAGCATGGAGCTAATAGAACACTCTACAGAATGAGGCAAGAAAATGATCTGTACACATTGTCATAATTCCTTCTTTGTAAATGGAAAAATATCCTCATTCATGTGGTTAAAGACAAATATAAACAATGGACAACAGTGTTGTCTTATGTAAATAGAAATGATAGTCACAAATCAGTATGGGAATTATGGGCAAAAATTGCTATTAATTATATTAGATATAATTCTGATGTAATTGCACATTCCTCAGAAAATCAGGATTGAAATCTGGGGTAAAGAGCATGTTGTTTTTTTTCTGTAAGCCTGGTCAGATGAGTGAAGAGTGGGGCAAGTAGGATGACAAAGTATCTAGTTAAGAGTCAAAAAGGATCACATGATATCAACTCTCTGCACAGCAGAATGCAATTAGAGGCAGTGGCCCAAAGCATGGCCCTTCATCCACATCAGTGTTTTCACCACATCCACAACGAGGCTTAAAATTGACCTTCATCCTCTGTTCGGTCTTAGAGGTACATGATGAATTTCACATTGCACCTTGGGCTTAGAGGCTTCAGAGAGTGCTCTAATTGCTTGCATGTGGTTCACGGTTTCTATCTTATTTCTGTTCATTCAAATCAAATGGATTTTGTCAGGTGGTTGTTGCTGGAAGTGGTGTTTTATGTTAAAGTCCTCTGGAACTAGCTAGAGGACATCATGGCTTTTGGAGAAGCCTAGATGTTCTTGTATTGTGTTTTTTTGATTGGTTTGTGCTGTCACAGCTTTATGATCATGTAGCAATTCTGTGGTTTGGGAATGAGTTGTCATAGGAACCTCAAGGTGAAATTCCGTAGAAGCTCATTATTGGACTGGAGGGAATGACCTAGCCAATGAGGAGGTTGGTATAAATCTTCAGGACATTTTCATAACACTTACACCTGCGTGACCGAAGGGGACATGGGCATCTATAATTAAACAGACCCCTTAATTCATTCTTTTCCTCAAAGGATAGACACAATGTTTGTATATTCAGTGCCTTTGAAATATCACTTTTTTCATTGTGTGGTTCTTGTATACTGAATATCGGTGAATCTAATAAACATGTCAAGTCACAAATAAACGACTGCATTGTGTGTGGTTCAGTTTGTTTATGAAGCACTATTGGAAGAGTATGATGAAACAGGTTTTTGTAATTTTTTAGGACACCGGGGATAAACGTTGAATATTTCAGGATTATTTTTCTGAAACATTTTTATCACTCATCATTAAACAGTTGTGATGCATTTGCAGGCACAGTAACAAATCCAAATGAATAAAAGAAAATGCAGTCTGCTTTTCTATAAAAGGGAGCTTTATATAAAAACTGCACTTTTAAGCAATTGACCATAAATACATAAGCTGTACAACAAGTAAAAAAAAAAAGCTCCCCAGACAAAACATTGTACACCTTGTGTGTTGGTGGTAGCAACTTAAGGTTTCTGCATATGTTGTTGCACAACAATGATCCGGCAGGAGATACCAGCTGGATTCATAGATTGAGAAATGGTGGTACAGTGTAGTGAATGTCTTGTTCAATCTGTGGAAAATGTGTCATAAATCAGATGATGTGAGTGACTGCGTTTGGGTGTGCCAAAGGCCACAGTGTGAAGGAAGTAGCTGAATTTGCAAGTGTGTCAAAGCATATGGTCATACAGGTCTACCAACAGCAGCAACAATTAGTCTACAATAAATTCTCATCGCAGTTGTGACAATTTTTTTGTTTGTTTTTGAGAATTATGAAAACATTTAATTGTCTGTTTCATTGACTTTAAGACCTGAATTTAAATAGTGTGATTTATGATTGTACTGGCAGATAATAGCTCAAGCAAGGACTTTCAGTCTTGAATTTGTAATATATTTTCAAGCTTATGTCTAGAAATAATAATTACTTTTTATTAATCAGAAGAATAATTCAAGATGTGAAATATAACGTCTGCAGACTGATGTGAATTATTGTCTGGAAGCTTTTAATTCTGTCAAACAATGTTTTTGACTTCTTCAGTCGGGTTTCCATGGGGATCCTTGTTTTTTGCTGGACATGATCATGTAGATCTTGACAGATTGCAGAGATCCTCAAGAGTCCTCAAGTTAATTTTTGCATAATACTGAATTCTTTTTTATGCAGTGCATGTTGTGTGTTATGCATTATGTTCAAGTAACACATGCAACAGTCAAGTATACAGCATGTGAAGTGTTGTGCGGTAAATTCTGAGGCTGTGAGTTTTCACAGCATGGCACTGGATTGGAATCGGCAAAGTTCTAGCAGTTTTGGTTACTTAAATCAACCATGACACTTAATTGCAGGGTGGTTGGAGGTCCTTAACAAGTCTTAAATATATTTCTACTAATGAAAGGCATTAAAAGTATTAGATTGTCTTAAACTCAGATACGGGTCTTAATTTATTTTTTTTGTCATGTTACTGCGAGAATCTCTAGTCTACCAGATCAAAGAATAAGAATGATTGATTGATTCTTTCTGGTATGTTGATAATTAACTAAGTTGCTAACAAAGATCTTGCTAACCAGCTGCTAACTAGTTACTTGATTGCTTGTTGTGGTCCAGTGCTGAAATGCTTTATGAAGCTCACTACGCCATATCAAAGATTCAGATCATTCAAAGATGATTCAAATTTGAGACAATAGGGAGGCGTTGGAATTGCACATGCAGAGCAGGAAGCTCAGAGTATGTATAAGACCCCTCCAGCAGACTACTTTTGGTGTATGTCATCAAAAGTTTGGTCTTAAATTTTATTTAAAGTTTTATTTAATAGGTCTTAAGTGTTATGGTTATAACTTGTTTATACGTGTAGACACCCTGATAATTAATGTATGCTCAGCAGTTAATTTGTGTAAAATTAATCCTGCATGCAACGTACAGCAAACATGTAGTTGCATTAAACTTTCACTATATTAATCCATCCATGTTGATGCAAGATCAGTATCAGCAGATTTCTTTTTGCTTAAGAACCATGCCAGTGAATTATTAAATGCTTGTTTATTTTTATTTTGGCCGAATTTGGTGCATTTTTATGACATCAGCAGTGTTGGGAACGTTACTTTAAAAAAAGTAATTAGTTATAGTTACTCACTACTTGTTCAAAAAAGTAACTTAGTAACTGAATTACTCTATAATA
>BRDA01001714.1:115132-135786 GCA_036984385.1 Crenuchus spilurus
GTTACACCGAGAACTGTGACCTATCAAGCTCTGTGACTTCTTCTATCAAGTCACAGATCTTGATAGGTCACAGTTCTCAGTGTAACACCTGTTACTCCTCGCTAGCCTGGGCAGAGGTCTGCTCGGATTACTGTTAGTATATCAGTAACGCACCGCTTTTAATGACCAGTGACATCAACGACGTTGTAACGACAGGAAAAGTAATTAATTATTTTATCCCGTTACTGACAAAATGACGCCGTTACCTAACGCCGTTATTTTTAACGCCGTTATTCGCAACACTGGACATCAGGTAATTGCTTTCACAAGTTTTAGCATAATTATATATCTAATTAATAATCTAAATGAGCATATTTGTTTTACAATTTTGTTTCGAAAATCGACCAAGAATCAAGTCGGTTCTTTAGATTCTGTTAGTTACATGGTTTCCATTGTGCTTAAACTTGCTTGTTTATTAAAAACATTACAGTTTTATCATTATGGCACAAACCTGTGTATGACGCAAGTCTACTTTGGGCATAAACCTCATTCCTGACTGTCCAACCTACAATATTTGACATGTGCCTGTCAAATGGAAACCGCAACTTACGCATCTAAAAAGTTACCCAATTCAACAACAAATATCTACAATGGTTTAGAAAAAAAAACCTTCTAACATGACAGATGATGATAAAATGTGTAAATTTAATACAATTTATACCATCAGTTATATCCACTAAAGAGAATTCATAATAAATTTTTACATGGAAACCATACTGTGGATATGCTCAAATGAATTCTATATGATTGCCTTCATTAAAAGGCAAACGATGTTATTTATGCTGTATAGTGAACTAGTAGTAGATTTGAATGTTAATTTAGTTTACAGTAGGAAAAGGCTAACAACAATTGGTCAGAAATGCCCATTGGCGTCTTAAAGTCTAAATCTTTATTAAATAAATAAAAAAATCAGGATTAGTGCATTTAGGATAATTTTAATTGGTCTGTTCTTCTTGAAACAGTTTTGCATGGCACTGGTGCTTGAGACTGCTGGATTTTGGAATGACGGACCTGTAATCAACTGCCTGAATGGGGACTGGAACCAGAAAAGCAGTTTCTATACTTAGTCTGAGCTGAGTTTTGGTTATGTAATCATGTCATGACCACAGTAATCAACAAAGCCTCTTAATTTGAAAACATTTTGGAAATAAACTGAATGCTTATTAGTGAGCTACAGTAGTGTGCTTTTGTGATCATCAGCACCATTTGTGTCCAGATAACCAGGAGAGGAAGAACAGAGGCTAAAATTGAGTTGTAAAGGGAGAGATGTAGATGTAGATGGAAATTCCTGTGTTGTGGTGGGAGACTTCTGTGAGATAAGGGTTATCCATTAGCCTGCACTGTAGCTCAAAGCTCCCTAGAGACCTGTTGGAGATGCCATGCCCACTCTCATTCTTATTACTACCCGTCAGCACTGCACTTGCATAACATATATATGTGTGAGGGGGTCAGTGAGTGCAAGCACGCATATGCTTCATGTTAGATTGTTCCGTCATCCATCTTTAAATCCAGTATACTGCGTGTGTAGACTTGTGCCTCCCTGAGCCTCTGATTATAGATGTCAGGGATGCTTATTGGTGACAGGACTGGTTCCAATGCTAGATAGACATAAGTTTTGGATGACTGACAATTTTTTTTTTTTACCCTTTTTTTTCTAGTCACTACACTTCACTTGGGGCCTTAATGAAATGCAAGTTACATACTTTGCTTAAAATTTCAAAACGTTTGTTTAATGGTTCCCTTTTCCGAACAGCCTTGCTCAGAATGGTTGTTTTGAGCATCTGTTCCTGCTCACCCAGCCCCCTCTTGCAAGATGTCTAGCCAATGCTATGGCTCCTATCATTACCTGTGCCCGATTTGTGCCTGTGAGGCTCTCATAGAGGGAGCAGGTCTCTTCCATCGGACTTTGAAATTCACACGAGGGGGGTGAGGTCATCAGAAACTGTATTGGATAAGGAATCAGGAACTCCATAGTGTTAGACACACAGGAATTTGCTCTGCAGTGAACCCGCACACTAGTGAGTGTACACTAGATGACGATGGGCACAAGAGCTCCCAGGTAGCAATTGGGGGTTAGATGCCTCGCTCAAAGGCTCTTCAGCCAGCCGTGTCTTGTTCATTCAGGAAACTGAACCACTGTCCTTTGGGTCTCAAGTCCAAGGCTGCCCTGATCGAACATGATCTTCATACTTCATAACATGGACCAAGATCTTTGACCAGATTTTCTGTTCATATAAACCGACAACAGCTCTGTTTGCATCTCTTCACCACAACTCTGCTTCAAGATTTAGGGAATTATTACTTAAACAGTGCCAGTAAAACCTTATTCCACGCTATCAGCTATGATCTGTTACAGTAAATGCCAACATTGACGACATGTATTCCCCAGAAGGTCTCTAAGGCCTCCACCTCAACTTTGTTTGCAGACTTCCACACAAACCATATGCTCATAAAATTGTTGATGTTTATCAGCCAGTACGTTAGGCATTCCTTATGACCATCTTATCTCCTTTTCTCAAGTTCATCTGACCATATGCTTGTGGTTATGGTTCACCTATGTCGGAGTGTGTGAGTGTTTGTGGTGTTTTAGTGCTTCAGGAGTGTGTGACTCAGGGGCCCCTCCGAATAAGACTGTGTGAGAGATGGAGAAAGGGAGAGATTATGTTTCTGTGCCTCTGGAGAGCAGAGCTGGAGGCAGCTCATAGTGAGTGATTCTGTGTTTTATGACGTCTGGACCTTGCCTCGCTTCTCTGAGCATCTTGAAAAAATATCTCCTGTGCTGCCCCCACACGGACAGCGCACGGCAACAGTAACACGTTAGATCCAGCATTAGAAAGGGTAATGTATTCATTTATTCACTCTTTCACTGCTCTGACCTTTGTTTAGCAATTAGGCCCAAATCCCACTGGTACTGGATTGAAACCAAGTGAAATTAAATTACACTGATATGAGAAAGGAATTAGATTATGCAAGACTTGTTCATAATGAGATGTATTACTGTTTACTAGGAAGCCTTTTGATACTTAGATAATAGAAAGGTTGCTTCAACCTGTTTTTTTCCTGTTAGTCTTAAAGGAATGGTTCACACAAATTCTTAAGCATTTTTTGCACTTAATTCACATGTAATTCATAGTCCTGTACATGTTTGGAGTCCAATTTATTCTTTAGTTTAGAACAGATCCGCAAGGTTCCACTATTGAACTTAGTCACCAAAATAGAGCAGTTGTATTTGTGAAAATGCTGAAAATATTCTGAACCCATTCAGACCACATTCCGATTTATTTTATGATCTCACAGGTGAGTCACTGTGGACTACGGGTGCACCGAATATTTGGCAGCTGAACAAGTGAAAAGAATTGTGCTTTTCCTCACCAGTTTACAAAACACAGATGCACCAGTACAGTTACAATTTGGTGGTGAAATGGAAGAAGACAAACTACAAACACAAACTTTACTAAACTACACTTATGATGAAGCCAGAATACAGCCGCTTAGCTTTGTGTTGTTTTGTACAGCTGTAGTGTTAGGGGTCGTCTCACAATTGCCCAGAAAAATTGTGAAGTGTTTGTGGACGTAGCCAATGACACACACAGAACATCTCTGTGACTTACATCATTCATTTTAGATATTTTCATGATTTTGTTTCATGTCTTTTTAATTAAATATTAGTAATAATGTAACACATGTATCTTCATACATATTCAAATATTGTCTTGTGTAATTTTTCTAACATTTGTTTTATATACAAATATAAAAAAATAATCAGATAAACTCAGGTTATTAAACCTAATGATGGTATTCCATCTTTTTAAATACAGACATGCCGAACTGACTACAAGAAATATTTTGTGAAACTGTTTAGTTTCTGATTTGATGATTTGTATAAACTAAAAGCCATGTTCGGTATTTGGCCAAATGTTTCATTTAGTTTATTTTTTTCCCCCAGTAATTATGACACGATATGATGTCATTTTTAAAATGCAGTGTTAACAAATGATAAATCTGCCATCTTAGACATCCAAATCAGAAAATGAAGAGCTGATCTAGAATCAGTTTTTATGATGATGACCATCATAGATATGGAATCTGCTCCAAGATCAGTCTTCTACCAGCCCTGCAGCTGTTTGAAGGGGCTGCCTTTATTGGTGAGGTTTTATTAATTTCCAATCGTCTTGTGTCTTAAATCAGTCCGACTAGTCTGCAAGACCATAAGTAAGGTCTGAATGCTGTTTGAGCTGTTTGGGAGATGTTTTGGTGGCATAATTTCATGGAATTGACTGGGTTGTTTAGGTGACTGAGTTTTGTTATTTGTTGGCAATGACTTTCCTATGTCCCATGTTGCCTTGTGCAAAATATGTGCTATACTTTGATAAACAGATATATTGAAGTCTATAAACACACTGTCAAGAACTTGAGAGACACAAAAACTGAGCTAAAAAGCAGTAACAATGTCCTATCTCACCTTCTACCATACCTACCAGAAGACTGAGTGTCTGCAGCAGCAGCACTTGTGGATTTGATCATAGTGTCCAAACATATAGGAAAAATAATTTTCTTCAGGAATGAGTGTTATATTAACCTTCAGTGTTAAACTGAAAGGTGTACGACTCCTGATTGTATATAGGCACATCCTGGATTGTAGGAAGAAACCCAGAAAGAGACCCACAGCTTGCACTTCGACTGGATTTTAAATAGGCATAAACAATTCAGTGTGGGAGTAAAATGAACTGCTTCTGACTTTTAGTTGGCTGGAAGGTCATCCGACAGTCTAGACACATGTACTTCCTCCCTCTCTCTCACTCTGTGCCTCTCTCTCACCCTCAAATCTTTCTTCTCCAATCTGAGGTGACCTCCAGTCAGAGTCTTTGTCATAAGTCTGTCACCATGACTACAGCTGGCAGGACTGTCCAGTTTGTGGCTTAGCAAAGATGCGCGTACACACACGCGTGCACACACAGCTGTTCTCAGTTGAGCATGCTCCTTGCCAGCGGGGCCAGTGCTCATGATTTGTTCAGTTCAGAATGGACAAATACAGTGTGAGGTAACAGCAGGTCAGAGGATTAGAGTCTTCAGTCTGAAACTGGAAAAACTCACTGAACTTTCACTCTTAAAGACATACAGTACTCTTGCATTACATAACCACCATGATGCTACCACATCACTAGAACCGTGGTCTTTTGGTGGTCTCTAGTTTATAACCATAATCCTTAATTGCTCCCTTTTAATCTTTTATGGTGCAACATAGGAGTGTCCAATAAATTTCATGTTAAGTTTACTTTCAATTACTTTCAACTCATCAATGTTGAACTGTGTGTGTATGCAGGGATCTGAAGGCTGGAAACATCCTGCTAGGGGAAGATGGATCTGTTCAGATTGCAGGTATGTAGCATGCCGCAGTTCCTGTCCACTTTGTTTCCCATAATAATAAACAGCCTAGATGAGAGGCCAGGTGAGTGAATGAACTTCAGAGATTAAACAAACAGGCATTGTTCATAATTTATCATGTGAAGTTTTCTGACATGAAAAGGTGAAGTCTTGAAAACATGAAAATCAGATCAACACTAGTGCTGTTTACGGTTGAATGTAATGGGATGCCTTGATATCCGTTATTCTGCTTATGAACATGTTTAAGCATCTTTATTTACATATACAAAAAAATGTGGAGTGATTTAAAAAAGAAGCAGCTGACCTTTTGCTGCTTTCTTTTGTAATTAAAGAGAATAACATCTGGCAGGTTAGCCTAACTTTCTTGGTGGTTATGCTTACTGTTTGAAAGTTTTCAGAGTAACAGTGATTAAACTTTTAGGTGTGCCATTATGCATGATAAAGAAACTTGCTAGCCAAAGGGAGAGGAGTGTTTCTTGTTTGTGGGGTATAATCATCATTTAACATGTCACCTACATTTTAAACTTCTTTTAAGTTGATCTAAATTACATTCTTTGTGATTTGAATTTATGCAGTGCACATTGCTGGTCATTAGAATGGCAACATACAACATTGCATTTTCTTTCTTGCTGTTTTAATGCTGTGTTTGTAATGCAGCACTAATTTACATAAAACAGAACAATTATTGAGATTGACACTAGTTTAATATTACCAAAAGTCAATCAAATACATTTATTTTGAAACCATAACAAGCACAAGTACTGTGCTCTAATATTTTACGTGGGAAAGGCATATACCCACATGTGCTGTGGATTATATAGTAAAGACAGTAATGCAAAATCTCCATTAAACTTTCTAAGAGGTGAGTACAAAGATCTGCCTGTAATGAATGAAAATGACTGCACTGCTGTATGCCTTAACAAAACTGTACAGGCTGCTATGCCACTTAAACATCAGTAGCTGGGATTTTATTCAAACATTTCACATGAATGAAAAAGTGTCACAAGAAAATGTGACTCAAGTCCTGTTTCCATCCACTACATTTATATGTGACAAACCTGCTGTAAAATTAAATAGCAAAGAATAAACTATTAAAGCTGTACATGGCTGCTGTTTGATTATAGTATGCAAAGAAATGTGCAGTACAGGTTACGAAGAGATTTAAGTCAGTATTTGCTCTGAGAGGAGTTCTCTTCATTGTCACTTCTTCATGGCCGTTACTGCAGCTTGGAGATGCCAGGCAAGACGAGCAGTGCTCCACATCATTGACTGAAATCTTTGTGCATTGGCCACCTTGCATGTAGGAATGCAAATGCAGCAAACGTTTGTTTTAATCTGATCAGTGGGAAAAGAATCATGTCACTTATGGCTTTGGGATACATCATAGTTGCTCTGGCAAACATTATTTCATCACCATGTTCTCCATTTTACCTTCAGCAGTATCTATACTTAATTGACTGTGGAATTATTAAATGTATTTTTACATTTCTGGCTTTTTCAGTAAGCTTTTTTGTGTACATTTTCAAAACGTATAATAAAATGGTGGATAGAGCGCCCATTAGTGTGACTGCTATCCTGAGAATGGTCCACCACACATAATATCTTTTCCATGGTGGAATGTTCCTGTCCATTAAAGAATGGTGTAAAGTTGATATAAGCCACAGACTGGTACTTGTAACTGATCAGTGCCATTTCAGTTGTTCTGTGGCATCGTTCCAAAGGATCCTTTTTGACATCTTTATCTTAAACTCTATATGAAATTGAGAATAAACTGAGAAGCAGGTGTGGCTTCCTGGCCTAACAAGTTTCAAGTCAACACAATGAGCAAATGACTCATTGCTGCGTTTTAAAGGGGCTTCCTCCACTGACTCGCACAGACTTGTTTCAGTGATTTACTGACTCTCCTGCCCTGCCTCAGTATGGAAATTGACCTGGTAGATGTGAAGGAATGAGAACTACAAATGTTCTGCTTTTTGTCATGCATCTTCTGTCTTGCATCATAGATGCTATTAAAGTTTGTGGTATTTAAAACACTAAGTGTCCTTTACAACGTCAGTTTTGTCCATGAAAAGGCCTTGTGTATTTGAATACACTTGAAGTCAAGAGGATTTTTTTTTTTTTTACTAATCTTTGAAGATCAAAGTGATGAGAACCAGCAAAGTGTTTGAGGAAGGGGAGGTGTGTGTTTATGTAATGTTTCTTCCCATAAATTATACATTGTCAGTTGTAAGTAAAGTGGGGATTACTCATTCACTCTTGGCTCTGCTGAGAAAATCACGGCTTGATTAAAGCTCAGTTAATACACCTGGGTTTTCATAGACAAGACAGAAATGATCAATAATTAACATTTTATTCACATTGTGCCTTTGCAAAAACCTGGTGAAATGATAAAAGGTTTGATTTTTGTGGTGGTAATGTTATTAGTCTACTAATGGCAGCAGTTCGCCCTTATCCTGCTTGTTGGAGAAGAAGGGTCTAATTGCTGAAGATTTCGACACTGCTAACTAGCAGTTGGTAATTTAAACACAGCACAAAATGAAATACCCTGTGTCTGCATGGGTTTCCTCTGGGGTCTGTGGTTTCCTCCTGCAGTCCATGAAGGATAGAATGACTTGGTATTGAATTAACTTGGATGTAGCCAAGAATTTAGCCATAGTTGCTGATATGGCATTAAACAATATTGGACTAAAATAAAATTAACCACTGTCTGCCACCAATTTTTGCAAGTCATTTCATCTGTATGCATTGACCATGAAATGAAACTATATTCCACTTCCAAGGATGTTTTCTTTTCATTCAACGTTCAGGCTCACACTGCATTACCATTGGGCCTACACAACAACATAGCTCCACAGATCCCATCATGTTCAACATCTGTTCATGTCAGTTCTGTGCATGTCATTTTATTAGAAAAATGTACCTATGTTACATATATGCTGCATATTAGTTAATGTTATGAAGCTCATTCAAACTTTTGTAGACTCCAGTTTGTATAAACCTTTTCACATGTATTAATACTGTAGTATCCTTTTACGTTGATGCCTACACCTGATTCGTAATACATCTGCCCATTGTTCAAATAAAAAATGCTTGATAAAAATAAAGATTTAAATAAAGAGTTGGTATATGATGTATTTGCATGTATGATCAACTTCTTTATTATTTTGTACTAAGATGGATGATGGAAGAATTGTCTTTGGTAATGCCCACATGCAGCCAGCTGAAGAGAGGAGTGTGTTCATGTTCGTTCTTGAACTGGACAGTATAAACAGCACTAAAATAATTTTCACTTCTTCGATTCTGAGTAATCCTAAACACATTCAGTGATGTTAATATTACACATTTCAAATCTATCAGTAGTTAATTTTAACTCTGCGTTATTATCCATACTGACCACTAATGTCAAGCTATTGTTTTGTCTATTTTTCACTGTGTAGATTTTGGTGTAAGTGCCTTCTTATCCACTGGGGGTGACATCACCAGAAATAAAGTACGCAAGACGTTTGTTGGAACACCGTGCTGGATGGCTCCAGAAGTCATGGAGCAGGTAAATCAGGCCTCCTCCACACTGGCCTACTTTGGCCAGTAGACAGTATTGGAAATCTACTAGAGTTTGTCAGCTTGTTTAGCCCACTGGAAAATAATATAGTTTAGTTTAATATAGCTAATTAGTTTAACTAATAAAGATTAACAATAAAATACCTTTGGTCATTTGAATTTTCAGTGGCTGCTCATAAATTGGTTTTGTAATTGGTGCACCTCTAGATACTACTGCTGTAGTTTTAAATGTTGCTCACATTCATTCATGTATTCATTCACTCAAAGTTATCAAAAGGAACTGCTTTGAAAAATGTGCTATATGGTCAGGATGCTCAAAATGTGCAGTTAAAGATGTATTAAATCTGAGCTGTATTGGTTTCTCTGTGTGCAGGTGAAGGGTTATGACTTCAAAGCAGATATCTGGAGTTTTGGGATCACAGCCATAGAGCTGGCTACAGGAGCCGCTCCCTACCACAAATACCCTCCTATGAAAGTGAGAAATTATTGAACTTGCAGTTCTGTGCAACTTTGCAGGATCATGCCATGTAGTCTTTTTAAATGCATTACTGTGTAAAGGTCATCTGAACAAGTTGGAAGTAAAGCTTTTTATCATGTTAAATGTTTATTTACTCAGAACAAAGCTCTAATATTGGAATGAATACAATAACATTACATTTAATATACTAAATGTTTTTTTTCTGTACTGTATGTGAATGTTTAACCTCTTCAAAACCTATCTTTGTGGCAGCCTAGTAATATGTGTGGCTCTCATTCAATACCTGGTTTGGATAATCAGTGCTTCATTATTTTGTATATATATCTTCATTATCATGTGATTGCTGATGAGCCCTGAGGAGAACATCTGGAAGCAAACAATGTTCTTCAAACTACCTTATAGTGTATCAACAACTTAAATGATTGTTCTTTGTTTTTTATTCTAATCATATAGTGTGCAAACATAATAACTACTGAGATAATTAGCTTTAAATTATGTGCTTATGTGCATCAGACTCTGTACACAGTACTGTATATTGGCCTGACTTCATATAAACAGTGCTGAAGCTTAATGCTGTCTTGTAAAATGACTTTAACCCTATGGAGCATATTAACAGAATTCCTCAAAAACATTTATATAACTGTGAAATTTTATCCTAGAAACAAAACATACCCCGGAAACCTTGAAGGGTCTGCTTTTTTAAATATATATAACTTAAATTGAAATATATTTTTAGATTCTTGTTAGAAGAGTTTTAATAACCAGAGGCCTGTCTGTGAGAGCAACTCAGACAGCTGCTCATATTTTCCCACCAAAATATGCTAAATATATTCATATGATAATGACAATTCCTTACATTCCATTGATTGGTTCCAGCAGCCTGGCATCTGTGGAATGTGGATATGAACAAAGACCTCTCACCTGAGGTGAACCTGAACTAAAGACCTCTCACCTGATTTTTTCACACCTATCTCATAAATATTAAATGTAGGGTTAGTGGCTGAGGAAATCAGTGTCATCTCACATTTGTTAAGCTTTAGAAATAAAACCACATATAAATTCTAAAAACTGTAATGACCAGTGTGTAGCCAATACCTCTGTCTATTCAGGTCAGAGCTCAAAAGTCTTGGCTAGAAATGTTTAGTGTTTTTTTTCACAATATATCAGCACGTCTGAAAATAGGTTTTTGGAAAGTTTAGAGCAGATTTAATCAAAATATAGATTTATGACACTTTTACTGTGTTGACACTGTTGTTGCTGAGTTTGTGCTGAACAAAAGCCTGTGTAACACTTTGGGGGTAAAAAATAATTTTAGATGGGTGTAATTTGTAAAGTAGTTCAGGCATGTCCTACTACACCAGTGAAATCTGAAACACCTTCAGACTCCAGAGAGTTAAATCACATTTTAGTTGAGTGGGTGTACCATAGGTCATTCTTATAAACAGTTTTACTGTGTTGCATCAATAGGGGTTGATTTGCTATAAACTGTGTACTTTGTGGTGTTTTTGTAGGTTTTGATGCTAACCCTGCAGAACGATCCTCCTACATTGGAGACAGGCATCACAGATAAAGAGATGGTGAAGAAATATGGGAAGTCCTTCAGGAAGATGATCTCACTGTGCTTGCAGAAGGAGCCAGAGAAAAGGTTGATGCATTGCTAAATAACATTTAATGTATGCTGATGTGTAAAAACATTTTAATTGAACTGTTTTGAACAAAATTATAGAAATAAGCTGCTCAAGAAATATTAGCTATGTTTTACATCAGTAAATGAGTGTTTGACTCAGATGAGAGAAATGCACCTATTTCACTTAAATATCTGCGTTAATCAATACTGCACCCACCCTCTGGATCTCCTTACCTTCTTATATTCGATTTTCTCCGACAGTCGAAAATTATTCCATGAACATTGTAGTGGATTTGAATGACTTGGAGGAATTTAGGTTTAACTTAAGATACATTTTGCTTAATTTTACATATGTAGTCTGAAATATCGCAAATTTGTTAAATTATAGAACATAACACTGTATCTATAACATACTATATCAAACATGCACAATATGATTGCACTTTTGAGCTTTTTAAAAGCTTCATTGTGACAGTTAAGTTTATATACTGCTTTTCTCCAATACTTCATAGCAATTAGTAAAGTACAGTTTCTCAGCCAGTGGGAGAAAATTTCCCCAGTTCATCTAAGGGTCATATGACTTGCCTAGGAAAGAGACATTAGGTTGTGAGAGAAGATCTCTGTCAGCAATACTAGTAGCTATGATGTAACATTGCATTTCAGTGAGGCACAGCTCAATCAACCTGGTAAAGTAGTGCATTAGTTTGTCTTTGCCCTGAGAGTTTCTCAAGTTTCTCACAGAACCTCTCCAACTGAATATTTTGCGTCGTCACATGAATTTAAAATGTAAAAACATTTTCATGCTGTTTTCGGTACCTGCAATTAAGGTACTTATATGTTTAATTTTCACAGCATGTCATGGTATATGGTTTTATTGTAAACCATATTTTATTGATTTTATTGATAAGGTTGTCATGGTAAAGGTTGTGATTTCATTGTACTTATGCACAGAGCTCTAACAAATTCTTGGCTGCGACAGAGTTCAAATTATATGTGTGATCATATTTATGTATATCATGTATTTTACAGCATTTTTGAACATGGTTTAGACAGATTTTTAGAACCAAAACTATCTAGTAGTCGAATTAATTTAAGTAATTGCAGTTTTCTAATGGTAATGTTTCCTTTACATCTGCTTGTTTCCCCCAGGCCAACATCATCAGAGCTCTTAAAACATAAATTCTTCCAGAAAGCGAAGGTAAAATACATTGTGTTCAGGTACTCTAAGTGTGAGCATGTATGTTTTTGGCCCAGTACATGTGAATCAGAGCTGAGGTCAGTCCAGCATTCCTGTCATTACTGGGCAAGCACTGAACTTCTGAACAAAAGCAGGGATAAGCAGCCGCAGAGCCTCTTCCGGCTGACTGACACACTCACTGCCAACAACTGGAGTGCTTTTTCAGCAGTTTAAGTCCAGTCTGTTGTGTGCTCAGCTCAGCTCACTGTGTTCAGTGGATGGTACATTTCTGTCTAATTAAACCATTACTGATGGTGGCCAGCAGGGGGCTCAGATGAGTTGAATTCCCAGAATCTCAACCTCTGTTCATGTAAAAGCCAAGAATGACTTAAGTAGAGGGACAGAAGAGAATGTCCATGCTGTTTTATTAACAGGAATGCTTTGGCACCTTCTTTTCATTAGTATATACTAATATAATAGCCGAACACAGTAATGATTGTTAATCTTCTATTTTTTTTTCTTTACCAGAGCTGGTACCAATAGTCCTTCATTTTCTGCTGCCCACAGAGGCCCGGCCAGTCAGCATAATTTCTTAAATTGACGAGTTATTACTAAAGCAAAGCAGTTATTGTACTTGATCTTCAGACTATAATTTTCCACACACTGAGTATAATTTTCTTTTTTTCACCCCTTCATTACTCTACATATTCCATTTCCTGGGACAGAATAATGAATTTCTACAAGAGAAGCTGCTACAGAGAGCTCCTACAATATCTGAAAGGTCGAAAAAGGTCAGACTCAAATACAATTATGGTACATTTCATTGCTATCATATCAAAAACCTAACCTTATGTTTACCCAGCCAAAAGTATGAATATAATAAATGCAAATAACATTAATATAGTAAGTAGTGAGTTCATGCAAGTGAATTGGTTTAACTCTTTCTTAACTCTCTTCTCAGAGCAGTCCAGTTTTTTTTAGTAATTAGCTGTTATCAATGCATGCTTTGATTAATTACATTAAGCATTGTGTGCTGCTGATGGAGTTAAACAAATCCATGCAATACCTGAGGAGCATTAAGGAGAACACCTGGAACCAAACAAGCAACATATTTTCAAAACATCAAATTCTTTTTTTTGTTTACTGTATTTTTGCTTATTTGCATATATTAAAGATAAATATATTTATATATTTCAGTTCACAAAAATTGTCTTCCATGAATGTACTGTAAATTTAAGACATTTCTTTCTTTCTATAAAGTTGGTTCATTGATGAGTTAAAAGACATTTCACTGTATAAATGTTTGGGAAAATCTCTGTAGGTGAGGAGAGTTCCTGGATCCAGTGGCAGGTTGCATAAAACAGAAGACGGTGAATGGGAGTGGAGTGATGATGAGCTGGATGAGGAGAGTGAAGAAGGCAAAGCTGCAGTTGCTGCTTTACGGGTATGGCATGCACATCTACATCCATAAACGCAAACTCATTTTGCGTCATCTATAAACTGATTTTCACATTTCTCTTGAATGTGTGGCTCTGTTTCTGTAGAGTAATATTAGAAGTTTTCATTAGTAGTTTTTTCTTGTAGCCTGTTTGAGAGCTTGTGTGTGTGTATCTTTGTTTTGATGTGTGTCTTGTGTTCGATACTAAAGGAGCAGCCACCCAAGTTGGTTAATGCACCGCGGCGTCAAGTGCGCTTCTCTCAGCCCCTGGAAGTGCCCCCAGCCAGGGTGGTCCTTTTCTGCCTCACATACAGATGGCTCCAGTAACAAGGAAACACTCCCTATACCAGCAATTACTGCACATTCAGACAGAAACCAACAGCCTTGAGGCATTTAAATGCTGACATCAACCATCCAAATGAAGCTAAATGCTTTTAGAATTATATCTTGCCTTCCAAACTTCACAAAATCTGAGCTACAGTCTCTAAATGTACACTATCAAGGTGGAGCTTCAAGAGAGAGGTCTCTTATAAAGTGAGGATATACTCTCCTAAGCACTGTGAAACATTTGAATCAGTCAAATAATTGTGATATTTCCAGCAGACTTTAGCAGCACTGAAACTCATGACTGACTTCAAGTTTTAAAGCTTTGCTCACATGGACAGACCCTTTAACTCTTAGAAATTAACTGTAAGTAACATTACAAGCTTGACTTTATCACAAGCTTGTTTTTCAGCTGCAGAAAACTAGAGCTAATAGCATTTCACCCAAATCATCCCTGCAAGAGGAAATCTGAAAATGTGCAAACTGTATTTTGGGGAAGTGTCTTTCCTGGAAGCCATCTGTATCACTGTATCTGTTTGGAAGGCTCACACTTTTTAATTCAATATTAACTATTTTAAATAATCAGTGTGAAATGTTTTAAAGGGCCCATATCATGGAAAACCACAATGTTCTTGTTTTTTGAAACATATATGTTTGATGCAGTATGTAAACACTGTGAAAGTTTCAAAACTTGTACTTCAGTCCATGCAATCCATTTATGGAACATATGCTGCCAAAACAGCCCGTAGCTAATTAAATTGCTTTTGTGATGTTACAGAAACCAATGCATTTACAACTTGAGTTGAGCCCCTCCCACTTGTAAAGGCTGGACTACTTTTTGTAGCCTACAGACATGCATATCAGTCATAAAGGCAGAGTAACAAATATATTGCCAAATTCTAATGGATAAAGAGAGGTTGAAAAATAAGTTATGAGAGTTTTACCACATGTCATAGTTGAGCCTCTGGTGGAAAAATACAAGATAATTTAGGATATGGGCCTTTTTAACAGCTAAATAATCCATGGTCAAGGTGAAGCACTAACAAATGCTACCAGGGGTATGTTACACACTTTTGTTTTTGAAGATTTAATTGGATTTTACTTTAAGGATTTTACTGTCAGCCATTTGCACAGCTATTGTAGTTTAGATTATGTATTTTAAGTTTTTTTTTTTTGTGATATAGAGACATGTCTTAGCTTCTTGTTAATCAGATCAGGCATTAACTTGAGTATCACATGTAGGAGATCAGGGTGTTTCTGCTTTATTTTTGTAAGGTTTTTATATTTAAAGCAATCCAATACTATCAGATTGTTTGCATTTTGTTGCATTTTGCTCATGAAAAGTGTAACTGTGCCTTCATTTAAAACAACCCCATCAGGACTTGATTTCTAATGAGACCTATATATCAAAGAAAACATCTGACAGAGCAACATCCTTAACAGAAGCTGAAATGTTAAGACCCTTTGATGTACCAACATCCAGAGTGTGGCCATGACAGCGAGTGCTCCCAGTCACATGCTCTCAGAGACTGAGTCCAAAACTCTGTTCTATATGTTGGATTGTCTTTACAGGTATTGTCAAAATGAATGCTAAGATCACCAGTAAAATCAGTTGCAATTACCGTATTTTCGGACTATAAGTCACTCCGAAGTACAAGTCGCACCGGCCATAAAATGCATAATAAAGAAGAAAAAAACATATATAAGTCGCACTGGAGTATAAGTCGCATTTTTGGAGGAAATTTATTTCATAAAGTCTAACACCAAGCACAGACATGCCATTTTGAAAAGTAATTTCAAATAAAAATAGAATAGAGGCAACAGGCTGAATAATTGAACAGTATGCTTATGTTACTGACACAACTGAGAACATGCCTGGTATGTTAACATAACATATTAAGATTTATTCAGAAAACCATAGCATATATAATATGCTAAAAAGTTTACTAAACCATCCGTGTAACTCCAAATAACTAAAATCCAATGAAATCTTCATCCTCTGAGTCACTTTTATACAACTCCGCTAACTCCGGAGTTTGAAGATGCGGCGCTTCTTCTACGTCGCTTACATCAGACTCATCCTCAGTTGTAACACGGGCCTAGAGTGCCCTCTTGCGGTTTAGTGTGAAAATAACATGTAAAATGATATACCGGTAATAATGTATTACGGTAATAATTTCACACACAAGTAGCTCCAGAGTATAAGTCGCACCCCCCGCCAAACTATGAAAAAAAATGCGACTTATAGTCCGGAAAATACGGTAAAAACATCTGTAAATTCATCAAAAAAATTTGCATTGTGCTTTGGAGGCCTGTAGACAGTAGCTAGTAGTATACTTGGTGCCCCTTTCAGAATTGTACAAAATTACTCGAACAATGTGAAATCACCAAATAATAGACATTTAAGAAATTACAGTTTAGTGGAGCTGCCTCAGTTAATACAGTTTTGGCACTACATTCAGTTCACCATGTTTGTGTTCAAATCATAAAATGAAGCCTATGGGATGTAATAAAATCAATAATTAGGTAACATTTATTTGTAAGGGCACTAATATATAGAAGGGCTAACTTAATAACTTGTACACTTTGTTCAGGAAGCTCTGACTCTCATTTTACATACTGAAGCTTGTTTACATTTATCTGGCTTATGCTGCTGTTCTTTCTGTAATGTATGAAGGAACACGTTTTTGTAAACATAAACTGCTGATATGACTATTGGGACCCAAAAAACATCAGTTGACTGTATTAAACAAACCTAGGGTGAGCCCTTCCCTTTAAGTGGATTTGGGTGAATAATAAGGCAGAGAGCAGAGTTGCTTTTTCGGTCTCTTTCTTTGAAGAGCTTTAGCTGTAGGTGGAGGTGAAGCTTGGTTCTTCTTAGGAGAGAGTGGGGGGGGTGGAGTTGAAGTATTAGATGAAGGTGGAGAAGTTTAGATGATTCTTTTCTGAACCTGAGGGCTGGATGACAGACCTTGAAACCCTGTGTAGTTTAAAATTATTTAGATAGACCAAGCAACATGTAATTATTATCATTTAAATTTGATATAAAAGTAATATTTACATGTCTGTAAAAGTACTGAGGTGGGAGGGGTGAGATGTCCCCATAGAAGGACCCCCAATGCTGCCACCAAGAGGACACAAAAAGGAACTTCATGCCTGCCTACCTTTGTAAATAGTTGCATATAGTTTCTTTTATTTTTGCCATTATATATTGATATTTACCACCTGAGTTGACATTTTCAATATTTAAAATGCCTTCAGTGAACATGTTTGTGTTTTATAGTAACAAACAACCTTCCTCAAATGATATGTTTTCGAGTTCTTTGGTTCCAATATGTCGATACAGTATGTGAATGTTAAAAATAATTGTCAGGTCATTTCTCAAGTAGTATATAAAGGCAAACTAAAGTATTCAACATGGTGAAAATAGCCCAATACTCTCAAGGGTTAATTAAAAAAATATATTTATTTTTATTAATGGAAAGTAATTGAGCAATGCATAATTATTGAACTTTGAAATGGGTGACGAGTGGACACCTACTATTCAAGCACATGTAATGAATAGCATTAGTTACACATAGCATCTATGCTTTAAAAAAAAAAAACATGACAAAAGAAATTGTATTTTGTATGTTTGGATACTTAGTACTTTGAAAACTGTAGAAGAATGAAGAGCATGAACAAATGTCTAATCTGGTTTGAAAGGTTATGTGCTGGAACATTTACTATCAGTCCATATAACTGTCTTTATGGCTAAAGCCCTGCCATAAATAAGCATAATATAGTTTACATCAGACTATCTGATAACATTCAGAGCTGACAAGCAGTTTATTATCCAAAACCTTCGAAGCTTGTGTATTCTTAAAGCTTTGGATATGTGTGGAAGTGCTACTTATGGAATTAAAGCCTTCTTGGATTAAAAGTAGTAGTTCAATCAAACATATTTACACTACTTTCCACTTACCTTAGACATAGTCAGTCAGCCAAGACATGTTTGGTGTCTTAACTTTTGCTTCTTGACTTTAGGACTGGAGCTGTGAGGCTAACTTTGCTAACAAACATAACTCAATAGTCTCTTAAATAAGTGTTTGTCAAAGACATCACCAAAACATCTCATCCCACTAAAATTGCATTCAGATTTTCATTATCTACCAAGATGTAGTAAACGTGCACAGGCTGTCTGAAGAATCAGTAACAGCTGGGATGCTTGTTGTTTTCTTTCAGAAGTTATAAAGCCTTGATCTTAAAATTTTACCTGTTAATTTGGCGTTCCCTTTGATGCCAAGATTCTGTAAGCTTTTGATAGTGAGAGCAAGACTGTAGTTTGAGAGCAAGCCTAATAACTGCTTGCTTCTCTTCTGGAAATACACCAATAAATATTACACCTTTATCCTTTTAAGTTCTGTCCAGTGACGAGGTTTTTCAGCTCACTGGACAAGAGAAAAGATTTTTCCTGCGTGAAACCTTGTAGTTATTGGCTTCCTGGAATCAATGTTGAATGTCATTCAAACCTGACTCTTAAGTTGTGGCTAAGCTTTATAGTAGCACCTATGCATCTCATATTTAATTCTTAGATATTAGTGTGGTCAGAATGTGTGTTGTGCTGGCTAGGCCAAGTTGTCTGCTGACTGATTAATCAGTGCTAATTGGCTACAGAAGTTGTCTTTGTCTAGTAGGTGGCATCATGCTCATATTAGGAATTTTAGGTGTTGGCATTTTTTTTAATATAATAAACAAAAAAAAGTAGTTCTGCATATCACTCAAACTGTTAGCAGATTCTATGTGAATATTGCAATAGTGAAGCTAACATGCTGAACATGACATTAATCTGGCAGCCATCAAGTACCTCACACAAAGCAGCAAGCTCTGTCAAGTGTGATGGTTCACTTCCTTTTACAGTAATTGTAGGCAACAACTCAAGTTGATGTTATGTAATAGCAGGTTTACCTTCATGAAGGGTTGTTTCAGTGTGTGTTAGCTTGCTTATTTGTCATTTCCAACTATTTAATTACTCCATGATTCAAAACATCAGGTGATGCTTCTAAGAAAAAGATATAAAAATGTGTCAGGGTTTTAAGCATTATATTTTACAAGCACATTGGTGATGTTCAGCATCAGCATTTTGTTCCTCATAAAGATGAACAGCTTCTAACTGCAGTTGCAGATATGGACCTGAAGCTTACTACAGTGGGACACATGACTTCAGTGGTCAATAAATGCAGTGTTTGTGAACATATTGTACTTCTTTTTGGTTGAAATAAACCCTATGCTGATGTATTTGTTCAGCAGTTCATAGTTTGTTTGTTTAGGCCTCAATGATGATGTATTCAACATTTAAAATTTGCTTTTGGGAATTTAACAAAAGTGTGTACAGTTAATCACATACATGGCTATGCTTCATCAGCTAACTCTCTGCCTCTCTGCTACCATACTGGAAAGTTCAGAAGCTGATAACATCATTGTAACATTATTACAAATGATTATTAAATAATATTGAATACTGTAGTTCAATGTTTAACTTTTGTCTTCTTGTCTCTCAGTCACCAAGAGTAAAGGAGGGTTCCCAGAACTCAGAGGTGGGAAATTTGACTTTAAAAGTGCAGTAATATATTGTGATACATTAATCTGGAAGTGACTGTTTTTAGGCATATATTAAACCATGTTATTATTTTTGTTGTCACAATATCATTTTAAATTGATCATCCGGTCACACATACACACACAAATACACTCAGTGTATTTATACTATTAATATTAATGAAAAATAATTTGGTCCATTCATCTCTCCATCGTTATGAAATACTAAACTGAAGAATCAATATCAGTTGTGATGTCAGAGATTTAACTTAAACAAAGCCCTTTTTTTTTATTAAAACAAGCTGAAGGTAATTTAATCCATTGTGGATCATTTCAGCTTTTCCAGCCAACAGAGCCTTTCAGCAGTCACCTGCAGGCTGGTGTCCCTGGCCAGGCAGAAGTATCTCAGGCTGGCGGTCAGCCTGTGCAGCCCAGTGCTCCTCCACAAGCCCTGCCTGTTCCCACCAGCCCTGCCCAGGTAAGGCTTTTACCATACACACATTATTACAAATATGTACCATGTTGTTTTCTGTTGTTTTCATGGGTGAGAATTTATGAAAAATTCCTGATGCACTTTGAGCTTTGGTGTTGGCAGAGACTTTTAAAACAAAACAAAAAGGACTCTTGACCCAATGAAGCCTCACTAGATTATTAACTTATACATAACACCTCTAAGCCCGAGGCCATGGTTCTCGACCGGAAAACGGTAGCTTGCCCTCTCCAGGTGGGTGGAGAAGTCTTGCCTCAAGTGGAGGAGTTCAAGTATCTCGGGTGTTCTAGGGCTCTATGAACTTGAGGAGGTGAACTCCGTTCTGAAGAGGTGGGTGGACCTCTCCCGTTCGATGGCAAAAGGCCAGCTCTTGGTACCGGAGCCCGAATCTCCACAATACATATTCAATTATTAGATCACTCCGAAGTAACCCAGTTCTCAGGAAAAACAAAACAAAATTTTCAGAGACGGTTGTGGTTTCGAGTTTGACGTAGTCCTTAAAAAGTATTTAAGAGTGGGTACTTTTGTTGTCTTTTGTTGTACCATGTATAAACATTACAC